>CABFOV010000518.1:21535-186643 GCA_902141375.1 Timema poppense
CTTTTTTTTTAGCAATGTGTCTTACTACCTGCTTGGGCTACATGCTAAATAACCTTATTCTGAGTGTGGATAGAATGCGATCAATTCCAATAGCAGTCACATACATAACATGTGTCATTTATCAACTAATTTTAATTGAAACATTTATCGCAGAATATGGGTTTATTTGTATCCAACCTAATTTTTAATTCGCATCTTTGTCTCCTTGAGAATAGAATTAATGATTAATAAAAATACTATCCATTACAATATGTAAAAATATTTTAAATACCACAAGTAAATCGTGTAACATAAAAATGTGTATTTTAATAAATTCACAATAACTACTTAAACTTTACAAAAATTTAAAATCCATATTAGGGGTGTACATTTTATTTTCTAATAAATCGTTTCAGTCCTTTCACGTATAAAGTATTTAATACCAAAAAAATCAATAACAGTATGCATAAAACAGGTATGGTCTGTCTATTTAAAGCAGTGAAAGCAATGCTTGCTTACTTTAAGCAAAATAAAAACTTATTTTGTATTTATAAATATCTTTTAAATCTCACACATAATATATTTTATAATTTTGACAGCATTTTTATTTGAGTTTTGTATTTGTGAACAAGAGTGTGGGTCTGTCCCCACCATGAGGAACTATTAGAAGTCAACACAAACTTTCTTTGGAAGCATTCAAAGACAAAAGGGAAGGAAAGAGTGTTACTGCAGAGGAAATACAAGCAAAATTTGAACCGCCTTTCACTGCCGTGAATTATTTCAGCCAATGGAAGAATATAATAGTAAAAGATCTACCATGTGCTCTTTGTCAATGTTGGCACATGCCCAATGACAATTTTACATCACTCGTGTGTTCAGTGCTGTTTTTGATTTGCATTATTGAAGTTTTTGAAAAATAAATCTCTTATTCCCCATGTCATATTTATTTTAATTTAAAATAATTTTATGTATTCAAAATGATAATTGAATACATTTTACTCCAATAAAATTACTAAAGTAAAAAATTTAAAGCCCAAATCTACAAACAAGCGCCGGAACATTTTTACTACCTACTCAACATCCAAAGCTACTTGCCCAGCTCGTTAGTCCATCAACTGCCATTGGCATAAAGTGTATCTATAAAAATTATATTATGTTAACATATTAAAATAATGTCCTCCTTACTTCACCTCTCAAAAACCTTTGAGCAACTTACAATGTTAAACACAATGTCTATAAATGCTTAATCCAAGGGTTGATGAAAAAGGTAGCGCGGAGGAAATTTATCCATATTAGTGCTGAGAAAGGAAAATGAAAAGAACATACCGAAAACCACCCTCGCTACACTTCGAGGATTCAAACCTTAGACTCACTATGAACAGGAACCAAGGTTTATATGGGTAAACATAATATATCACTCAACCAGCATGTCATTGGAGGGAATCGAGGGCCCATCCATAGTGTGTACCATTATCTCCTCTGTACTTTGTGTAGTCTGTCAAGGGAAGACCTTAACCTTCAGGGTAAACGGGGTGTACAAGTCAACAAACTTATTCCCTCGTGTATTTAATTTTTCCTTCCATAATTAAATAAATATGTTCATTGCTAGTCTTATAATATTGTAGTTGCATTTCTCACAGGTACAACTGGTTAAATAAATTTTTGTGACTGCCACAAAATAAAAATATTTCCCCTCACTCAAACAGAAATAAATAAATAGTCGGCTACATCCCTAATAATATTTCTTCTTTCTATATATCTCTTTCTCTTCTTTTTTTAGCTAATGGTCCTAGCTTTTATGGATTAAGGAACTTATGTTTCTAGGAAGTGTACCCACATTTGCATGGAGGGAGAGTGAAAAACCATGTAGGAAAAAACACCCTCAGTACACCCAACCGAGATGCAGACCTCAATCTACTCTTCATCAGCAGTTTAGTCAAGTACGAGAGTAGCATGAAGACCAGGTGGCAACCAATGCAGTACTTTGGTTTTAAAATGATGAATGTAGTATGCCTGTACACTTGTTCTAATAATGTCTAGACCTTTTCACGGCTTATATTTGTTCCATAAACACAAAATTAGATAACCCTTGTTTCATTCTAAATGGTGTAGATGAATATCTTTACTGTAAAATGCTGTGACATAATGTTCAATTAAAATATAAATAGGTGCTAGGGCTTGTGTGTGGTATTAGTGGTATAGATCTGAGTTAAGCTAGTTGTGAGGTGACATAGGCCTACTGATACTAGTTTTGTGTTTAGAGTGCATTTTAAATATACAAAGGTAAAACAAAAGAAACAAAACTACGATTTTCATCATTGATTTACTTACAAAATACTGCTTAAATGGTTGCGTAGTCTAAGACATCATTATTGCTATAGATAGGATTGCCAATGATGAGAGATCAAGGTTCAAATCTTGATTGGGTATACTGAAGGTGGTTTTCCTAGTTGTCTATCACTCATCCTCCACACAAATGCTGCTATATTTTCTCTACCTTCCTCGTCCCTACCCAATTATTGCAATTAAATGTGACCCACTTCGGTGGTCACATGGCCTAAAGCACTATTCTCGCAATAGACTAGACTGCCGATGATGGGGATATTGTAGTTCGATCCCGGTCAGGTGTACTGAAGTTGGTATTTCCTAAATTGTTCTTCACTATCTCTATACACTCAAATGTGGGTACACTTATTCCAAATTCAACCTTTATGATCCATAAACTATTAGTTTAATTAGTACATAAGCATATAAGCTGAATGAGTAGTATGACACGGTGTTAAAACAAAATGTGGATAGCCCAAACTAGTAGTAAGACATGGTGTACATAACAAAACCATACAAAATTAAGGTTCTATATCTTAGCCTTACATCCCTCAAACAATTACTGAAATGTCCACAATGTCTCCAACTCGTTTGTTTCTGACACATGCCCCTTAGTTGTCTTAAGTGAGCTAGATTTTGTTCAAACAAGTGTGTAGCTATAATTATAACATGGCAGCCATATTTGAGTAACACATATAAAGCTGGCAATTTGTGAGGCTTTTGTAATAATGATGAGGCTTTTGTAATTGATAAGCAAGTTTGTTCTCTGTGTGTGTGTTGTTTTTTTCTTTTGACAAAAGTATTTATTGTTGGTGTATTTTAGTATTGGTCTAATGGAGGTCATTAAAGTTTTTCAGTCCTTCTGTTTGGTAGGATTATGTTAAATTTTATTACTTCAATGAATTTGAAACCGGTAGTCACACTTTTTTTTATTTTTCAAAAAGAAGCAAATTTACCTGCTTTTACTTAAATCGTAGAATATTTATTATTTACTACATACAATTAAACTTCCATATTATACCTATTAAATTATTTTTGACATATTGTCAAATGGTTTGATTTAATGCTAGGGTAACCTGCATTTAAACATTTATTAACGGTGATAAACTTGTATTAAGAAAGTCAAAGTGTTCTATATATAATATTTGTGAAAAGATTTGTTCGAAAAGCATCAAATGATATTCTCCCACCCACCTCCAAATAATTCAAATAAAAGCAAAAATAACTTAAAACTTTCAAACAATGCACATGCCTTTAAAGATATATTTTAATGTAATTGGTCTGAAATTTACCATTTTAAAATATTCCAACAATTATTGTATTTAGTTTATCAATTCACATCCAAATAAAACTTATTTGATTTACAGTCATCTTCTTGAAAAAAACACAGATGGAATCTTGAAAGCAGCTAAAATTGGAGATTTGAAAATGGTAAGTTCAAGTTTATATTTATTTATCTTCAAAAATTATTATTATTTTAAAACGGCAGTTAGACGGTTTAAGGTTCTAGACTCACAATATATTGGATTGATTGTGATGGGGGTAACTAGGGTAGGGTAGGGGGTAGTTTTCTCATGCTCTTTCCATGCCAGTGTGGGTGCTATTCCTATAAAATAAACCTCCTTTAACTCCACCCCTTTAGTGTAAATATGTGGCTAGCCTAGATGGGTTGTAAAACACTATGCACAAAAAAACAACACACTTCTTTGAAAATGTGTATGTACCTGATATAAACCCTCTTTATTCATAATTATAGTTCTTCAAAGGCACTTTCTTCTAAAAGTGGCTATTCCACTATGAACACTTGGGACCAAACATATAGTGGACATCTATCCAATGTCATGGTGTGAAATGTTGCTAGGGCTAGCAGAGGTTGTTTGTTTTTTCAATTTATTTGAGGTATTTAATGTGCCCTTTCTGAACTGACTGATTATATCAGCACATCACTTATAAACTAGCTTAAATATAAAACAGACACAACACCAAGACCTCAGCTGTTATTCATCACTGTGGAAGGGGAAACTCACATTTCACTAAAGATATGTTTTTCGACAATGCCGAGAATCAAACCCGGGATCCTTAGCTCAGTAAACAAACATACCACTGATTGATCTTAGGTGTTGGATTAGCGTGCTCATTAAACCTTTACCTATGATATTTTTCTCACCAACTCGCTCGCCATTTTACCACCAATACATAGTTTATGCTCTGTTATATATAAATATATATCTCACATTAGAATGTATATTTGTTGATACATGGCCAATGAGTATCCTGCTGAGAGATGCGAACAATTCACAAATACAGTTTGAACTAAGTCAGCTTATTCTGGTAAAACACCACAATACGCCACTGCTCGTAGCACACATATTTTGGCTCCATGGGAAAGAATAAATTTTAAATCAAACCAGATTTGAATCATACATTTTAATTTTGTAAGTGGTTGGTCAATACTGAGACCACACAATAAATTCATAATCCTTTGATGATTAAACAGCCTTGTAAACTACATTAAAGATTAGAGAACTGCAAAGTAATGCAACCTGTATTGTTGTGATTTTTTTTCAGTTGAAAGGTTTGCACACCCAAGGCTACTCTTTACTATCCATCGATGCATCCGGACAGACGGCCTTGCACTACGGTTCAAGACTTGGACACAAGGATATAGTCAAATACCTCATAGCCTGTGCACCGTCATCCATACTCAATATAGCGGATAATGACAAGTATGTGGTCTTGGATTCTCTTAGTGTCATTTATGAACTTAAAACACTTAATGCCGTTTTGCACGAGGGTTTCCTTGATGCACGTGTCTCCTACAGTCACGTCAGGTCTACCGCACTGGTCAAAATACATTGGTCCATGTGAGTCCTTTCACACGGTCAATATGCAATTGGTCTAACATGTGACAGCTTGATTCAAACACTCTTTTCTTGGCATTTTCTCAGTGGTTGGTGGTGGCAGCATTGCTCAATATCAAAGAAAGATAAGGAAACCTTTCACATGAATGGTTGTCCACCGCCCGTTTTCAGTTGTAATTTTGTTCCCTTGATGCAATGTCATTTCTGAGGCTTTGTCCTCTACCTCCTCACCCCAGCTCTTGGGGGCTGGAAGCCAGGTTATTGATACCAATATTTGGATTTGTGAAGTTAATATACGCCCAGTTTTGTGGGACGCAACAATTTAGGTGAATGCTGTCTTAATTTATTAAATAGCAGGCGATACACACTCTCAGTTAATCACAAACTGTTAAGTGGATCCCAAACACACCTTTATTTGTTTTTTCTTTATTGTATCCTTCTATGTAATATATAAGCTACCATTACTTGTTCTCTATTCACCTCTCTTGTGTGAACACACTGGTAAGCTACTGACTTCGCTGTGCTGGAGCTTCTAAATTTTTTTAAATTGGTAATTTACTCTATCTGTTGGTATAAATCGTTTTTATGAAAATCTCATTAATAAAAATGCTGGGTGGACCTGATTCGCGTTAGTAGAAACATGTGACAAGGAAACACCCACATGAAATGACCCTTAAAGTTACAGTTCAAATTTCATACATTCTATTTTGCATTCAACATTAATAACATGTATTACTAGTGCTATTTAATAAGTATTGATAGTATAATATACAAGTGATGCCGGCTGCATGATATAGTGATCATTGCCCCTGGCTATGATTCTAGTGGTCCCAGGTTTGATTCCTGGCAGGTACCATGGGTAATTTTCCTGAAAGGGAAATAAACTCAACGTTCACCAGGGTTTGGTTAACTAGACTTTAAGTTAGGTTTACGTGTTTCTACTGGCTCACAACCCTCATACCCACTATCACCATCCTCTCCCCTCATCGGAACGGATGTACGATTAATACATTTGAGCATGGCCTTAGCAATTGGATATTAGTAATGGCTAAATTAATGATTACATGACTTGACATATGAAAATATTAAAGAAATCAATTAACTTTTTATAGATGTCATACATGTAAATTCTTAAGAAAAACTGGGGTACTGTGTAGTTCTTGAAGGTAATTACCAAATTTAGTCAACGTTTGTTGAAATTTTCTAAAATGTTGATTGTATTCACATTTACTATTATGTAATCTAATTTTGGGCATTTCATATAACTTACAGTTGAACATCCTAACCAGACAATCCCATATTTGATAAACAAGTATAATTTTTTTCTGTAAGAGGGCATTAAAGTATTATGTAAGTACCTTAAGGGATAAGGAGTTCGAGATTTGCTTATTTTTGTCTGACAAGTGGAGTGTGGTGGGGGTGAGGGTTAAGAACAATGCTTACATAAGACTAGCGCAGCGACCAAGCCACACCAAATGGACACCAAATAATAAAAAAGTGTTGAGACATGAATTCAAGAACCTTGCTCCATTCTATTTTCACTCTACCTTGATCATCAGTTTAAAAGTGGTTTAGAGTTTTTTTGTAACCTTAGTAATTCTTGCAGGACAATTAACCAATAATACTTTTTTTTGTATAGTTTCAATCAAGTGTATATAAAAAAAACACTTTTTACATTTTAGCAGTATTCTTCGTTAATTATTTCGCATAATTAATTTACATATTTACGTTAATAGTTGCCAGCAATTAACTTATAATATACAAATTTGTGTTATTCCTGTGAACACATTACAACAATAAAGTCAATAAATCTAACATAAGCAAGACGGAGGAGGGGAAGGAGGGTTAGTCATTTACTTATTTCTTTTTACAAAGGGGGGTGGGGAGATCAACATGTCCAAAAATATGCTTACATAATACTTTAATGCTTTCTAATGCACTTTTTATATGCTTATCTTGGAAATTAGTTTTGTATAGGGTGAGGGGGGGGGGAGGAGGACAAGAGCCAGGAGAAATTATGACAAGAGCACTCCTACATACTTTTATTGAATACACGAAAATAGCCGGTTCCAGGCAACACACCATAGATTGACTTATTGTGTGACTCAAGATAATCACTTAAGTTGCATGTAACATATATTACACTAGACCAGTGGTTGGCAACCCATCGATCTTGATTTACCTGTTGATCTCGCAGAATTTTTTAGTAGATAGTTTAAGAAAACTAATTAAAAGTCGATCTTTAAGTCTTCTAAGCTGGCCAATATATCAAGTACTTACAAATAATATTTTAGTGTAATCAAATAATCTTGGTCGTAGTCGATAATGTCATTAGAAATTTAAATATTTAAATATTAAATTGTACATTCTACTTTTTTTTCCTGTCAACAGGGTGGGGACATAAGTATTTGAATTTGAAGAAGGTTGAGTATCACGGAATAAATATAAAATGTATAAACAAAAAATAATCCAACGTAGAGAGACAAAACAATAGGTGATCACGGGATCTTTGATAGTATGCTATAATTTGATTGGGGCACAAAATATTTACCGACCCCTGCACTAAATAATAGTATTATAATTTATTACTTACTTAATAAAAGTATTTTTTTATTTTCCATTTAACGACTTGAAAAGATGCATTTTAATTGAATATTATATTAATTAAATTAAAAATAATGGAGGCGGAGATCATTCAAACCACCAAGATAGTCCTTTTGGCTATATGCCTAGTACTTCCCCCCTCACTCCAAAAGAACGTTGGCTCCTTTCCTAGAAAAACTTCCTTGCATAATCCTATTTTCCTAAATTATATCATTCTTAAATTTTTGAAAATTCAGCACACCAATTTAAAGTTATGAATAAAAAAAGGTATATCACACTGTCTGATGTTAATACAAATATAATTAATCATTATGATATTAGAAAATCAGTTTGCTTTTTAACAAAAATATATACGTTTATGTGCTCAAAGTTCTGAAAAAGAATTCGATATTTTAATCTTGAATATCTCCATCAGCAGTAAGCCATTCTCTTTTGAGCTTAATACCTTTATCTGTCTTACCACCAGTGCAAGCCTTTTTTTCATACCACTTCATATACAAATAGGAGCATATGAATATAAAATGTGTAAAAAGGGAACGCGATCAGAATAGGATTTTAATTCCTATTAAAGACACATTAATTGTCACACATAAATTACCAACCTAATAATAAAAATCTTCCAAAAATAAACACATTATTTGTTTTTATAATTGTACTTACATTACCATTTAAAATCTGTGTCCTATACTCCTTACAGCTTGTAATGAAAATGAAAGCAAACTAATATTGTATGACCAATAAAGTATAAATGGTCATTTAAAATTGCAATATATCTTTAAAGGTAAGCTAGACAAAGGGACTTAATATAATCCACGACATCAAGTCGAAATCTGCATCAATTTTATTATCAGACACACTAAATCTATCAATATTTTATGATGAATAAAACTCATACCTATATAAGACACCAGGGAGAATTGTTCTATAGGTGTGTACTAGATACCTGTTATGGAGAATAGAAGTGTTCTTGAAGTGTAAGAAAGTGTTGTACAAGGAGTACTTTGACCCATTGTCACAAATGCAGCAGAAACATGGATAATGAATGTAAGGAGAGACTAGGAAAGAGGAGGTCATAGGAATGAAGTTTGTGAGTAGCATGTTAGCTGTCATGAGGAGAAACAAGATTAGGAATGAAGTTATATGGGAAAGAGTGGGGTTATGGATGTACATGGGATAGTAGAGGAAGCAAGACTGAGATTGTATGGGAATGTAATTAGAATGTAAAAAGAGAGGATGCCAAGAGAAAATGTTAGAAATTAAGTATGTAGGAAAAAAGACCTCAAGGGAGGCCAAGAAAGAGATGGAAGGAGCAGCTAACAGAAAGTGTTCAAATGAGAGGAGAAGAATGATGAAAGGATGGAGTAAGATGGAGGCATTTTAATAAACTGACCCAGCCACTGGCTGAAAACAGTTGATTACGATGATGATGGTAAATCATTTAGCCTTTGAGATCCTTCGCATATATATAGGAGTACGCGTACCACAGTTTTCACTGCTATAACTGATAAATGATTTGATCGATAGTATTAATTGACAAAGACAGAATATATATATCACTCTTATCTTGTAACATTTTTCTCAATAGTAAGATCCTCTTCTAACCTAACCTGGATTCTAACCATACTCATAGTCAATCTGGTCATGGTCTGAATGATCTCTCCCAGACCAAAGGCATTTGATTTAATTGTAACTTGTGTATATCACGGTATCCCTATGTTCAGAGGTCAGACAGCCCTCCACAAGGCAGCAGCACACAAGCGTCGCAGTATCTGCTGCATGTTGGTAGCTGGTGGCGCCTCCCTCTCCATCACTGACCATCAAGGGAACACTCCTCGTCACCTGGCATTACAGGCGGAGGACACAGAGCTGGCAGCGTACTTACACAGTAAGTAGAGAGCTTACTCGTTTAATAGTTTTTAATATCGAACAGATTTAAATATTAATAAAGAAAGACAATTTTTATCACCATTTTAAATACTTGTAAATGCAATTAATTCTATATGATTTAAAATAACTTTTTGTTTTCCTGTGGCTATGTGGTGTAAGTTAAATTTCTTGACTCTAGAATAGTTCTACTCATACACTCTTAACTCTTTTTTTGACTTCTTGGTGGTTTTAAAACAAGTATGAACAACTGACAATCAGGACATTTTTTAAAGTGTGTTGTGAGGGTTACTTTCATCTATTTTCCATCTTTAAGCAACACTGATCATAGTGTCTCCTCTTATTGATGCAAGTGATAACTTACTAGAGATACAAGATTTTTAGAGGAATAAACTTTAAAATAAATACAAACGTTTTTATTGCGGCCAACATTGATAACATTTTACTACATACTATTATTTTTTGGAAGACTTTGGATTGGATAATTATAAAATTAGTGTAGAAGTCTACGGGATCTATATCGTTCAATGAGAACCAATTTTCTAGCCAAATAAGGTTATCTATGTTGTGTTCTGGTGTCAAGTTGTTTAGTATGATGTCGAAGTAATGTTATTTTTTAAATAGTGATTTTCTTGATATATTTTGTAGTTTTGTAGTATTTATTTAGAGTACTTTGTTAAATAAGTGGTTGATACGGTGTATATCCAAATTACAATATTAAAATAATACAAATATTTGTATTAATTTTTTTAAACACTAGTGCAAGTGTACTTGATGCTAGTGAGTGAAAAAAAAATACTGTTAGGTGTTAAATTTAATTAATTCATCAGCATTTATATCAATAGAGCATGATAACTCCTATTATGAGAAATTACAACATTGTATCTGTTCTGGTAGCGAACAGCGGAGTCTTAGATCAGGATCAAGCATGCGATCACACAACTAATCCTGCCAGTAGAATATTGTCATGTTATGAACTTAACATGATCATGCATGGAACATCAAAAATGCAGTACATGGATTTAAAAGCACACATGATTAGTCTTCTAAATAGCTGCATGATATTTTAGATATATCCAAACACAAACCCCCTGAACAGTATTTCATAAACGTTGGTACGTGTGACCCCAGTGGTAAATAAAGAATTTCAGCGGACACTTGATGCAGGGTAAGTATATATTTGGTTGATAGTGAGTCTGATAAACAAATTAACGCAGATTTGGAAATAACTCAACCACTTTTATTAGCCTTGCTTTCTCTCTGTCACAGCTTTGTTTATCATATCACAGGGAGTCTTATTAAAATTTGAAATGACAGTATTATAAGATAGCAGGTATCTGGTTAGGTTGTTGTCCCAAAAGGGAGATGTGGCTGGAAAAAGTTTTTGAAACATTAACAAAGAAAAGTTCTCAATGATAGCAGACAAATTCTGTGAAAATAATATTACCTACTAAAAAAAATTTTAATTTTAAAATTACAGTTCCAAAGATGCAACAAATTTCAACACTGCCTGCCAAAAATAAAATTAAACCTGTTTATTAGAGTGTGCAAAGCTTTTAAATGTAAGAGACAAAGGTCAAATTTACTTCGTTTTGACTTTGACATCACAATAACCTGTGTATCTTTGAAGCATTTTGAAGGAAGAGGAAAACTTTAATATCTTATGAACAGATTTGAAGTTCCTCACTAAATATGATATATTTCAACATATATCATTTTATAATAGCTACTAAACAAAATTTTAGCACTGACAGTGATTAAATGACATTTAAAACATAACATTAATAAAGTCAAATAGGTCAGAATTAAAGATTATAGTGTTGTATATATATACACAAATACACGCACCTTTCTCTTTACATCATCATCAGCAGCAGCATCAGTACTGTTTTCAGCCTGTTGCTGGGTCACTTTAGTAAAATGCCTCAATTTTCCTCTATGCTTCCACCATTCTTATTCCTTAATTGCTTCCATTATTCTCCTCTCACTTGCACACTTTCTGTTATCAGCAACTCCCTTCTCCTTCTGCATCTGCATTGTAGACTTTTTCCTACATTATTCATCTCCATCCTTCCATTTGGTATTCTCTCCCTTTCCATCATCATCACATGCCCATACCACCTCAACCTTGCTTACTCTACTATCTCATGAACTTCCTTTACCCCCCCTCTTCTCCGGATAACTTCATTTTCTAGAGGCGCTTAGTGGGAAATTAAAGATTTTAAAGTACTGCTATGTAACAACAATAAAAACCCTATTTTAATCTTTGATTTGGCTTCACATGTTTCACGCTTTGCTTAGCTTAATTTATTATTTAAATATTTAGTTTTGCACAACCCTAATCTTTATGCTCTGTATTATCTCAAATGTTTCAGGTCAAGAGCATTTTCAGTTGGTGGCAGATGACTTGGAGACTGTTGTGTGAAGGTCAAGCAAGGTTAGACATTTCAACATTTTAAGATGGGATCACGTGTCAGCATTTAGGTTGTGTATCTCTTAAATGAATGGTGTACACTGACTGGTCTTCTATGTTATGGTATTTCATTTCCAAACACATTTATTTTACCATCCTTCAAAAGTTTGATGAACAAATAATGTGATTTCCATGCGATTTGAATCTGTGACTGTGATTGTGCATTCTAACCAGTACAGTATTGTGTTGATGAACGTCTGCCAAATGAAGTGGGTTTCTACATATTCAAATGTACCCAAAAGGTATGAAGTGGTCTTTAAAGAGGATTTACAAAAGATGAATAAAAATATATATATATACATATATTGAATCTCACAGTTCTAAAATAGTTTCTCATTGATAATATAACTATTGTGCTTGTATTTTCTACCCTGTAAACAAAAACTATTTTTCCCATGTTTATATTTCTATTATATTGATCTATTGATGATTCAGTGAAATTGACAAAGTGGTTATTTTAGTTATTATAATATTTAAATAAACAGAGATAGGCTATTTTTAATTTTATGAATAAAAGTGGGTTTGAGACAAATTTTAGATTTACTTATTGGAAATATTAGACACTATGGACCGAAAAATATCCAGGATTTATACTGGAAGGCTAGCTTTGAGGAATATATTTTGTAAGGCTTACAGACAATTAATAAACCTATAGATTTAAGCTTGTGTCAAGATTGCTCTAATTTATTGCTTCAAATGCTCCAACACAGTTTGGTTTGGATCTTAACAGGACTGAAATTAATTAATTTATTGGTGAAAATGTTATTTCCAGGAGTTTGGTGAATCACACTCAAAGCTGGTAGCTTGTTGCTTAATATAACTTAACATAATTATAAAAAAACGAGGTACTTAACACCCGGAACAACTTTATTTCAGTAAAATTCAATCTAGAATGATTTACCCCTTATGACGTTTGACCTTGCACACTATTACTTAGAGGGAACACCATTCATCTCAAATCCCAACAATATAATTATATATCATATCAAATTTAGATCATCTACATTTTTCATTTAAAGGAAGCCAGAAAACATTATTAAATATGTATATAAATATATATCAAAATCATTTTTCATTCAATAATATAATTATGGTTTGTGTCTGACAGCAGATAATTTTAATAAGTTAACCCACATTAATGCAGTGTCTCTGGCTTAAGCAGGATCATCATCATCAACAAATGTTTCCAGCCTGTAGCTGGGTCAGTTAAGTAAAATGCCTCAACCTCCCGCTACCCTTCCATCATTCTTCCTCCTTTAATTTCTTCCATTCTTCTCCTTTCATATGAATACTTTTTGCTATATGCTCCTCCTATCTCTTTCTTGTCCTTGCAGTCTTTTTCCTACATACTTCATTGCCAACATTTTCTTTGGTATCCTCTCCTTCCCCATCCTCATTACATGCTGCTCATACCATCTCAGTCTTGCTTCCTCTCTTACCTATCTCATGTTTCCCTGTACCCCCACTCTTTTCTGGATAACTTCATTCTTAATCTTGTTTCTACTCGTGACAGCTAACATGCTTCTCACACAAACTTAATTCCTATGGCATCCACTTTCCTAGTTTCTCTTACATTCAACATTCTTAAATCAAGCAAGTTATTGTCTTTAAACACACATTAGTAAATTAATTTTCTTGTAAGCATTACTTGATAAAACCTGGACAGTCAGCTGCAGTTCTTTTGAAACTTTGGTCAAATGAAAGAAAAAAGTGAATTAATGAAATGCAAAAGACAGTGAACCATTTAGCTTACAGTACTTAAATAACTGTGTAACGGTGAAAGATAATAGTAGGTCTATGTGTTTAGTTAATGCATGTTTCACTGGATTTTAAAAACCATTGAGACCAACAAAGGTAAGATGGGTTAGTATTTATATTTGCTAGTTATCATGTAGTATGTCTATTTCATATGTAGTTCATAATTTTTTCTAAAGTTTTGATTCTTGGATTCATAGGTAAAATGAAGATCAGATTCATAAAATAGAGATTCGACCTGACTCTAATTGCTAGTTTTATAAATAGAATAGCCATTTTGTCATTTTTTATTGAACTACTATTGTAAAAATTGTATTAATTAAAATGTGCTTCTAGAATAGCAAGTTCCTTCTTAGTATATAGTTTTCTATTACTGAAGACAATCGTGCATATTTAAATAAATGTTCAATAGTCCTTAACTCAAATGCACCGCAATCAAATGAGTTTAATGTGTAATTAAATACTAAAATGAATTTGTACAGTATAGAATGTATCAATTAAGCAATCAAGGAGTTTGAACTCATTTTCAGGAGAAGTGTTGAGTTGAGCCTAGTCTACATACTATGTAGCCTTGGATCCTAAGTATAATTAATATATCCTTAGTTATTTCAACCTTGTTAACAAACTCTGTACCTATCCTTTATCACATTATATAGTATCAACTACTTTGAAAGTAAAATTTAGAGGAGGATAGAAGGGCAAGAAGAAACGGATTTACACTATAGGCCTACTAGGCATGGGCCTAGGGGCAACAGCTTTAGGGGGCGGCACATTTTGGATAGTATTATTTTTATATCTTGTTTTTAATAATTACGTGTATGACATGTACATGACTGATTTTCTTTCATAGAAATCTTTTGTCGAATACTAACTTCCACTCCCCCTCCCCCAAAAATCATCTCTTTCATCCGAAACCTCCTAAAACCCTTGAAAAAAAAAGGTGGGGGAGGGGCGCATAAACTGTGCCTACGGGCGCAAAAATTTTAAATCCGCCACTGAAGGCAAGGCCTATACAGACTTACCGAAAAACTGTAGGCCTCAAAATTCAAAATTAAAACACAATAATACACATAATTATGCGATTTTTGGGGTACGTCAGTCCCCATCTTCAGCAGAAGAGAGTAAAACACTGAATGGATTATAACAACATGGCTAGAGGTAGGTCATGGTTACTTAAGATACTGTTGTTGCCTGTTTCTTGATTCACAAAATAGGTTTTGTAATGGATTCTGCATCCACCAAGAGTAAAGACATAAGTTTGAACAGGCAATTGCAGAATCCAAATCTAGACTTTTTTTTTTGTGAATCAAGAAACAGACAACAACAGTATCTAAGTAAGTGACCATAACCTACCTCTAGCCATGCTGCCATAGTCCAGTCTGTGTTTTACTCTCTTCTGCTGAAGAAGGGAACTGACTTACTACCACATAAATTACATAATTATGTGTATAGTTGTGTTATAATTGTGAACTTTGAGGCCTACAGTTTACTGATGAGTGTGCAGGCCTTGTCCTTCTCTCCTACTTTCAATGTTTAATATAATACAGCTGTTTGTCACTATGTTTCCTCTGGAAGTAAAATAAAACTGTTTGAAAAAAAGAAGTTAAATCAAATTTACTAGCCATACTTGACATTATTATATTACTTTTTAATTTGTTTCATTTATTAAAATAATGCTAGTAATTATTAAGTAACTAGTTCTATGAATTACTATTAAAGGTAGGTAAATATAAATAAGATATATTTAAAAGAATTATTACAGAAACCTTTGCACTAACTGGTGCTTTTGTATCAATTCACGTTTTGATGTTTATTCATAATCATGATTATGGCCATAAACCCGAGGAGTAAGAAGGTTTAGGGCCTCTAATAACCTCCCTATCCACCTATTCTCTTTGATGTACCAATAATTAAAAATAATGTTTTTTTTTTCTCCTGTAATTAACAAAATGTGTCTCTGTGGGGTGATAATCAGAATAAAAATATTTTCAAAATATTAACAATTTTTATGTCTGAAATTGAGATTAAGGTTAATATAAAAGTCCTAACTCTCTAATACAAGGTTTCTTGCTATGACACTACCAGAGATTGGCTCTCTGTAAGGGTAGTTCCTAGAAAGTTAAATTTGTTCAAAATTCTATAAAGGACTATTGTGTAGTACAGTTTTATGGATCAGCACACTGTGTACATTCTTATAGTGTTGGGTTGACATCTTGCAAAATATGGACTAAGTAGTAAGAACTTATGGATATGAAGTGTGTAGACTAGACTTTACACATCTATCTAAAATAAGAAGTGGATGGTATGTTTGTACACAGGGTGCAAAGTAAGCTCACAAATTAATGGTGGTAGGAAAATAAATTATTGCCTTATGACAGTGGTGGAATTATATTTTTGTCACCTAGGGGCTACACATATATTGGCACCCCTACCCCCTCTTCCGACAAGGAAACACCTTCAGTCACCCCCACCTGCCTGACCTCCATCCTGTGTAAACTATAGACTAAACACCATACAGATAAGTTGTATATGAATGATAGTAATAAACCCAAAACTAAAGTTTCATTGTTCAACTACTCTTCAACTGCTAGCTTTAATTTCAATTAATTTATATTTAAATAGTGGTCTAACACTTCATGCCCCGCCCCCCTCCCCCATCACCGATGAAAACTATTGAGAGTGGTTTGGAATGAAGTTAAAATATGAAGTCAAAAGTACCTAACTTGCTAGAAGATTTTTAAAATGTATTTTATTAAACAGGTTTTTTTAGAGGATGTTTAAAACAATTTTTTTTGAGCCAAGGCTAGGCTTACTTTTTATATTTTTAATGTTAATGACTAGTTTAAAAAATGTTAAACCCAAGTCCACAGTTACTATTCATAAACTTTTGAAATAGCTTATAGAGGTATATATAAAGTCTGTTCACCGTAGGAATTGTTTTCCGAAAGGCATTTTTCACTACCAGAAATCTATTATATAGTAGGATATTGGTAGGAAAAAAGACCTTCCAGAGAGTTATTCCTACCGCGAATGGAGTATAGTTCAAAAATGTTCATGCCTCAGGAGGTTAGAGGGGGATACACGCTGAGCCTCCAAAGTGTTAGGTGCAGGGGTTGGGTAGATCATAAATCTCCACCCCTGGGTGGGGGTAGCAGGCGGAAACATCTACTATGTTAAATCTGTTATTTCTCTACTTTTTAAAGATTGGAAATTATAGGATCACCAATGAATGGGGTGCTTTTGAATATTAAGTCATAAGCCTGAAGTTGAATATATGTATTCACCACACTATTCATTGTTTTATAATATAATTGTACTTCAAATGTTTGCATTTTAAAGCTTTCATTAAAACTGTTTGTCACCTTGAGGAATATGAATAGTGAGCCCTTATACTTAACCCAGAGGCTCCCCTGTTGAACCCTTAAACATGTATCTAATTTTTATTTCTATCCGCAAAGTTTTTAAATACCATAAGTGAATAAAAATGGTGTAGGTCAACGTTTAAGCAAGTGTTTTCATTTTACCTTGATTTTTTTTTGAGATTTGCACTCCCCTTTAAATTAAATTAATGCAAGTATTTAAATTATACTCTTATTTAAATATTTCAATATGACTTATATTAATACACATCATTTTAAAAATAGAAATAATTTAAAGAGTTTATGATTTAAAGTCTAAGCACATTGCACACTTGAAATTATTCATATAATAGTAATCTGTAGCATGAATGAATAATAAACATCCTTATAGAAAAATTAGACTAGGCTCTTAAATAAAACATTAGTTTGTAAGTGGGTCATCTCAATTTTTTACTTGCATCCTGTCTACATACATTATCTAACTTTTTTTAGTTAATAAGTCTATGAATTGAACTCTTGGAAAGTATATACTTGTCAAAGTTTTTGCATAAAAAATAATATTATTTTCATACTATCAATTTTAACACATTAATAATGCTTTTATACCACCAATTTTCTATTAAAAAATACTAATATAATTGTAATGCATGCATAATTTCATTAAAAAGGTGCTTTAATTACTATTCTAACTATTGTTTCTTACTAGAACCTTTGTTTAAGATTTTATATTTTTAACTCGCTTTGCTCGTTGGGGGCTCTGCCTCCAAACCCTCTGTGTTGTTTCTTTGCAAGTGGATGTAAACTAATGTAATTCCAAAGCCGTTTTTTGATAGGCCTTACTGTCTAGCCACAAGAGACCTTCAAAGAAAGGTCCACACCGAGTTTAAAGTTGCTCCACCATTTTGAATATTTTTCGGGGGTTAAAAATGAATCTTTTTAGCTTTTTGAAATTTTCTCTTTGGTTACAAGCTAAAATTTATAAGTTTGCCAAATCTCAAGTTTCTAGTTCATCTGGAAGTGGGTAAACATTGTCAGTGAGTGAGTCAGACACGTGGCTTTATAGTAGTA
Organism: Timema poppense; assembly: GCA_902141375.1. Classification (NCBI taxonomy): domain Eukaryota; kingdom Metazoa; phylum Arthropoda; class Insecta; order Phasmatodea; family Timematidae; genus Timema; species Timema poppense. Next base: position 39,844 of record CABFOV010000518.1, read on the forward strand.
CAATGCTTTAGTCTAATTTTAAAATATTCTTCATTACTGTGTCAACAAACTCGAGGAATAATAATAAATAATTTGCTTGCTACAATGGTGGTAGAACATTATTCGCTTAGGGGGGAAAAGAAAAATTAAAGTTTTTTTAGGGAGTGGACTTCCACCCACCTCATGCCCCCACCCCGACAAATATTTATACATTGGATATCCCTTAGAGATATTTGGATGGATCCTGCTCCCCCATATATGAAAATAAGACTATTTTTAAGAGCTATTTGGAGTAGTCTTCTAAATACACTTTTTGAAATTTTGATGCTTCTTAAAGCTTTTTAGAAATGTCCTCCTTCCACACATTTTTGAAAATTGGTTGCTTTCATAAAATATTTGAAGTGGTTCTTGCATGAAAACTCTTCAAAGTTACATGTATCTAGAAGCTATTTATAGTGTTCCTAACCTGATTATTTCTGACAGCTAGATGCTTCTAAAAGCTGTTTTAAGGGATCCTCTCTCGCAAATATCTAGGATTGAATGAATTTAGAGGTCATTTGGAATGTGATTTAAGGCCATCTTTCAGCTTTAATGTCCATAAAATCAGAAGATTTGAAATACATCTTGAAGGAGCAAATTTATTCCAAGGCGACAATGCTTCCTTGTGAACTTCCTCGGTTCCACTGCTCTGGCTTGCTATTGAATTATGTGAGAATTTTTAATTTAATAATGTATCCAAATCTTTTTACAACTAATAAACATATTAAATAATAGTTTAAGCTTAAAATGAAGTACTATTTATTCCTATAATTTTGATTGTATCGTAACAGTATATTAAAAACGTTGTTAAAACACTTTTTTAAATTATACTCAAAAATATCTTATCTAATATAAGTATAGCATATGGGTTATTAATTTTTGCTTTTAATTCACTAAAAATAATAGAATGCTACCCAATAATATTTGATATTCTGTACTATTTTTAGTACTTTTATTCTGTGAATACAATGGACCTAAGATTTTACATTCTTGGAATTCTAATCAATCGAAAAGTAAATGTTTTATAAGATTCCTCCTCCACATGCTCTTCCCCCCCTCCCCCATACACACACAATTTTGTTGACAAATACATGAGTTAAAATTTCCATGTACTGGTACCTTAATATATTCTGTGTACAAGTATGAATTTAATAACCTGATCCACCATTTCATTTTAATTACCTAAAATATGTTCAATTTTAACATAATTCTCAATACTAGTTTATATTCAATAAAATTACTATTTCACATATATTGAAAGCTTTTTTTTAATTATCCTAATTAAATATTGTTTATTATTATTTTTATATATGTTTTACATTTTGTATGTTGTTTATTACATAATTATTATATTATTGTTTCCTCTTAAAGTTAAAAAGATCTGACTTGAATTGGGACACAATTTTAACATTTTGACTAATGAAATTTTAACATAAGTGATACATGATCAGGCAAAACTTTTACTTGGAAAACAATAGTTAGAAATATCTTACTGAAAATAAAATGGTAAAATAATGTTAGGATATGTACGACATAGTAACGCGTAATTTATATCCTAATATGGTAAACTATGAACATCTGTATTCAAATTATCTGTTTAGAGCAACTGATATGTAGATTTAATATCTAAGAAAGTAAAATCAACGTTTCAAAGTATTAATTTTCTTATTTTTCGCCATTAATAAACATAAAATCATATTTTAAAAAACAATTTTTAAAAGTATCACTTTATATCATTTCATTTTTGTGTAAGTTTACCACGATTATCTACCACTAATTATTTGACTTAATTATTTTGAATGAATACTTTGTTTTATAATTGTTTATGAGAAAATAATTTTAATGTGATAAATAATTTTAAAATGACTTACATAATTAGTCAATCAATTCCTCTTTTTATTTTGGTTCTTTTCCATTTTATAAATCTTAATCATTTTCTTAGTCGTTTTTAAATCATTAATATATACAAATATTATTAAAGAAAGATAAGGTAATAGGCTGATAGCCATGTTAATTAATTTGTAAATGTCATGAATTCTATAATATTTAAAATAACTTTATGTTTTCTTGTGTCTATCTGTGGTAAAAGTTAACACTCTTGACATTGGAATTGCATAACTCATTCAAATTTAACATGCTACTTATTTTTATTTCTCAGAAGTTTAAAAAACAAAGACAATGTTTAAACAAAATTGATCACGAAGATCTCAGAAATTCAGGTATTTTTTAAATTATGCATTGTACTTTGTCTAACTAGTATATATAGCCTGCCTCTCAGGATCACACTTTAACCCCTACAAAAACACACAAGCAACTTTGTTATTATAAATAAACTAATGTTAAAAACTGGCTATGAACAATAAATGTGTGGATTGATTAACATTTGTGTTGAGCAACTAATATGATGATGAATCATACACAAGTAACTTTATAGATTGTTTCATTCAAATAAAATTCAGTGTTAATATTTATATTTTAATTTTCAAACAAATTCTATGTAGTTTTTTGTTTGTTAAACTGTTTATTTTAATTTTAACTTAAACACTATCATCGGGATTAAAATATCAACGACAATATCTTGATCAAATCAAATTAAAATAAAGCTTGTATTTTTTTAAATATATTTTTGGCACTACAGTATTAGAAAATAGTTTGTCAACTTTTACCCAGGTGTTCCAAACTTAATCAGATTGTAAATTTTTTAATGGTTCACCAAATTAATTTATTTGTAAATGTCTTTAACATACTGGGCTATTATTATATATCAAAATATAGATGATGTAAAAAGTCAATTTATAGGTAGAAAACATACTCCTATGACTGAGTTGCTGAGCAGCTTTCCTGCAAAAATGTAATGGCTATGTGTGTATTCATAGTGCCAGACATTATTGTAACTATTGTAGAAACTATGTTTCATAAATTTTATTACTCAAATATTTCCTTAGTATGCACAGTATTAAGACATATTTATTGACACTGTGGAACAACATTGAGTAGTTTCTGCATCACCAACTTGTTTAAATGTGCATAGTTATTATTAGATCCATATTAGGATCTTCATAGCTTATGGTAAAACTGTTTAGTCAAAAGGCACCAATTAATGTTATTTTATTTATTTTATACTTTAGCACTTTTTTTCCATAAAAACCACACCTGTTGCCAATAATTCGCTGGAGGAAAAACTGAATTAAAATAATGTGAGCATTTAAATAAAGCCTAGAAACGTTTTGTTGTTGTAATCAATTGAAAATTTAAACTTATTTTCAAGTCAAGTGATTTTTTTACCTTTTCACATTCCAAAACTTATTTTAATATTTGAAATTATATTGCAGGAGTTTATTTCTTACCATAACTACACATATAATTTATAACTTTAAAATTAATTTTCAGCAATAATTGTTTTAACATTTGGGTGATTTTTAATAAATTTAATGGTCATATTTAAATGCATCTAATTATTTTTCCATAATATTTCAATTAGTACATTATTGCTTTTTTTAAATCAATGTTTGAAATAATTAGAAATAATTGCTGTTGAACAAATCTAAGAAATACATTCACTTTTGTATAGTGGCCATTGCACACTAGATGGGAACACACATTGCTACTTTGCTTGAGTGTAACATTTTCTTCATTTATTTGGTACGTTCTTTAGGATGTTGTATGTTTGTGTCGCATCAACTTGGCAGCTCTATCTATCTAAGAAATTAATTCCATTGAAATTAGGCTCAATGGTTCCAGAGGTTGAAGGATTAGAATAGGCTCTAAATCAATAACAACATTTGTAGGTTTGCGCCCCAACACAAATAATGAGCATTTTTTCTTCAGAAACATTTGTCAAACAACAATTTTAAGTTTTATATTAGGGACATGCGAGACTCTAAAATATCCCGAAAATTCAAGAAAATTGAAGAAAAAAATGTTCTTGATCTCGTCTCAAAAGTTAAAAAATAAATCTCGAAAATTTGAGAAAATAGAAAACAGCAAGTAATGGCCCTAAGAAATTAAAAAACCAAACTGGGAATCTATAATTTCCAATAATACCGTAGTAGCCCAAAAATAGGTTGCAATCCACCTCCAAAACAGCTTCATTAAGAAATGTTTTGGTTATAAATATTATTTTTCAATATCAAACTTTGACAATATAAGCTGTTACATTGTAAAATTAAATTATAAATGTTGTTAATTGTAATTACCTATCACTATTTTATTAAATGCATTTAAAATGTGTACGAGTTATACCTCAGGTGTTTGAATGAATTATATATAAGACAATCTAAGCAAGCACCATCTCAAATGTCAAAAATAAGCTCTATAAACTATATATTTACTTTAATAAATATAATTTTTATTTTTTCAAAGGGTGTTTTCTTGTCTCGTTCTCATGTCTCGATACTTTTTATATTCTCGTCTTGAGATTGTCTCGAATTGAAAAAAATGATTCTCGCACATCCCTATTTTATATTGTTCAATTATTCATGGTTTTGGCTCTTTAAGTTAGGTTGCTCCTATTTTAGGACTATGTATTTATTCTCATCAAATTTATTCACATAGGTTGTTGTTTGTGTAGACATATCATTGCATTGTTTTACATTAAAAATATTATGTGTGTACTTCATAGTTTATGAATCTGTTTATTAATTATTTATGAGAGCGAATAATGTGAATATTGTACTAAAGATGTCAAAAGTACATAGACTGATAACTGTGCACATGTCATATCATATATGCACTACTCTAAATTAAGGACTCAAGAAAAACTGTTGGGGGGTGATTAGTAAAGTACTATTTGGAAAAACTTCAGTCTTCCATCAGTTTTATTAACCCACTATGTAAAATATTCTCCTTTTTATTTTTATTTTTAGGAATAATATACACCTCTGTACTCCTTCAATTTCATCATTGTTCAAAATTTAAGATACAGAAGAAATTTAAAAAAATGCTCTGGTGCTTCTTTTGTGTGTATCCATCTAGTAAGCAATATCTTTAAAACTTACACGGGAACAATCATTATTCCAATTGTAAATCTTATACTGAACCCACTTGGAATTCAAACCATAATATATACTGGTTCTTGAATATCAAATAAATGTTTTTGTTTTAGATTTTAGTAACAGAATCACAATTTAATACCTTAATTGTAAAAACTAGTGTTGTAAAATTATTGTAATAAGTTTAAAAAACAAATATGTTTTTTAAAATTGCTATCGATTAGAGAAGATATTTAAGCATTCCTTGCACTCTATAGTCAATATGTAGGGGAATTTCTTCACCCCATGAATATTTTTATGTATAAATAAGTGATTTTTTCACACATCATGACACCAAAATTTGTACATGCTTAACAAAGCATTATAATTATTATTGAATGTATTTGAAACTTGAATAACTATATTGTAACGTTAGATATTATTCTTGTTACTTGTAAGTGAACAAAAGGCCTTCAGCACTTCCTATTCAGACATATAAAAGATAGATAATAAACATCCTGCCACTATTTAACAAAATAAACCATATCTACTTTTTCCAAAAAAATAAGCACTAAATTTAAGATTATATCCCATTTTTTTAAATTACAGTAAGGCCCTGCTGTACGATATTCCATTAATACAGAGGTTTTAAATAATATACATAATAATTATGTTTGGTGCCTGTTTCACTCTTGTAGCCTTTTTCTGCATGATGCACGCAGTGATTGGCTTTGGCTCCTAGCTTATATTGGTAATTCAGTATGTTAATAGTAGTGATGGGCACTATAAAATGATAAAAAATATCAAATGATCACTTCATAGTTTTTATTTGCGCATTTTATACATGATAGAGAAAACATGTTATTAGTTATGTTATATGTTATATGTATTTAAAAGTTTTTAAAAATACTATGTTTTGCTTTAGAGCGATTGGCGCTTTACAGTGATTTCCACTTTACATCGAGGTTCTGGAACCTAACCTGCCCTATGAGTGGGGACCTAACGTAAAGTACTAACAAGTCTTATTATCTAAAATAACATGTTAAACATTCTATATATGGATAATGATAAAAATACAACTAATAAGTATAACTAGATGAAGAGGTAACGGGAGAAAGAGATATGGAGAATCCAACAGAGTAGTTTGTCCTCACTCTCTTTGATAAAGTATAAAAGGTTCATCATTGTGTTATTGGCTAATTCGTCTAATCAAAAACAGTTATTACCTTAATATGTTGGGTTTCTTCTTACTTTTACTTGAATTTATCCTATATTCCCTCTCAATTTTTTTTTATTATTTGAGGTAGGTATTTAACTTGCATTTTTTGGACTTACTGGAACTAATCATATCAGCACACTGCTAACAAATTGACATATATATAACAGCCACAACACCTAGCCCTCTATTGTTAGCTCATCACCGTGAAAGGGTAAGCCCACATTTCACTAAAAATAAATTTATTGGCCATGGCTAACAAGTTTTCATTTCATAATATTCCACAGGAAAGTCGTATCAGTGTAGTTACAATTTTTTTTAGAACAAAGCTACTCCTATTAGGGGTTTGATATGCAATTTTATTAAACTAATAAACAAATATTTGGTACTTATTCCTTCATACTGTATATATCTCCAAAGACTCCAGAGCCATGGGTACAAACGTTACTTAATGCGAAAAATCTCAAGATCCAACAAACATAGTTAAGAATTGTGCAATAAAATAATTAGTTTTCTTGGACATCAGGAATTTTCACCAAGAATCATATTCAATTTCATATAGAGTTTAAATACCACTTAAAAGTAATATATTTGAAGAGACAAGTTCACTTTTAAATTGGGTGAAAATATGTTCCTTGTTTGGTGAGTAAGAGGGCGAGGAATGAGTGATTCAAAGTTCACTATAATTATAATTCCTGATGCTAACAGCCCCATTTGTGATAAAAATGCTAGGAAAAATCTAAATAATACTAAAAGTGTCCAAAAAAAGTGTCAAAACTTTAAATTTGTTTGAGACAAATTAAATGGATAGGTAAAACATATACATAATATATATATATATNTATATATATATATATATATTAGATGCTTTTATTCCAATTTGATATGCCTTATGGTTATGAAGCATGAACGTGTTGAAATTTCATATTCAGTTTGTTTGAGTTCTAGATCCATATAGTAACCAAGAATGGATTTATAAAATCAACAATCCATTTTGCTTTTTTGTTGCAATACAAATATTATGCTACAAAACTTTATACGGTAGGTGGTATCATATTACATAATGTATTATGCTGTTAACATTACAGTCTTGAGTGTAGAATTAATATTTGTTTGCCACAATTAAACTATTTGTGCCGAAATACTATTGGTTTAGTTGTAGAGATGGAACTGTCAAATCCTTGATTCCTCTAGTTTCTTGCATCCTATGGTAATTAAGATATTCAAAATTAATAAAAATCACAAAAACTTATATCTAATAAAACATTATGAATTTGGAAGAGTAACAAAATCATTAAAAAAAGACATAGTAACAATACAATTAATTTAATGAAAACAATATTCTATTTGTTGGTCATAACAATGTAAACAAGACAAATAAAATAGTGTTTGTCGAGGCACCAAGCAATAAAAAATTTTTTACATTCAATTTTAAATATTCTCACACTTAAATTAAACATTTTTAAGGATTCAATAATTTGAATCCTGATTTGATATTCAAAAGAAAATTTAAGATTTGAATTCAATAAATAATGGATTTGACCCTTCTTTAGTTAACATTTAAGAAAACATTCTAAAGAAACAAATTTATTAAGGTGAGTAAATTAATAATCAAGATAAGACTTGAAATGGAAAAAGTAATATTTATTAATTAAGTTAATATAATTTGAGAATCAATGTTGATAACATATTTTAAACAAGATGTTTAAACTGATTATTTACTGAAAAAGTGATGACACAGTTAAAATGACATGAAACAAATACAAATTTACAAATAAAATGTGAAGAGCTATATGACAAAATAATTAAATATAAATATATGAGAAAAGATAATGGTTTGTTTTATAAAGTACCTATAATGGAAATTTAAAAAGTTTAATACAACATATTATTATATTTGATAGGTGAAGCCTATATGAACTAATAAAGTCTTAATATTATTAATTGCTATGTTAATATAAATCATAAATCAATATTGACGAATAAGCTTAATGAACTAATAAATACTTGATATTATTAATAAGTTAAGTGAATATAAATTGTAAATGAATTGATAAAAATTTTAAAAAAGTTTACTAAACTGATTATGCAAAAAAGTTGATGACACAGTTAAAATGACATGAAACGAATTTTAAAAAATATCCAGAAACATTTTTAGATTTTGTATGAAAATTAATTAATACATGTATGGGACAAGTGAATAATCTGGTTTAAAAAATAATAAAATATGAAAAAGTTTGAATATATAACTTACAAAATTATTTTATTGATTTGTATAGATGAAGCTCAAATGACTTCCCTGGAATGTTCTAATTTTTTCCTTTAAATATTCTCACTTCCTATAAACAAATAGGCATCTCTTGATTACACTACACTTTTAGTATATAACATCTTGCAGTGATATTGACACGTTCAACGTCTCACCACGAAAGTGAGCTTTCTCTTTCAAGAGTTTATTTTATATTATTCTCATGTTATCATATATTTTAGACTATAGATATTTAACCTACCTGCATGTTTAAAATTACTCTTTAATTATTTATTTTTCCTTTATTATTAATTTCTAATCATTTCCTGATGATGGCAAGTTGGTTGCCGAAATATGTTGAGTATACTCCCAATCAGACTTCAAAATCGCTGGGCTCCAAGGAGCAAGGGCTTTACTAACTATAAATAAGACTTAGACATATCAAATTTAATGCTTTGAAATTCCCTACAAACTCTATTCATTATTATATAATCAAACTCTATCTTATCATTACATACCTAACCATTGAGATTTTGACTTATCTTATTTCAAATAATATTCCAATTTACTATGCTGTTATATTACAGTACTCTATGGTATCTAAATTTCATATTGTTTGAAACTATAAACTATCTACTACATGCTATTACCAATGGTTTTTAATGACACTTTTCTTTAGTTCATGTGGACTTTATCAATACAAATAAATAATATAAGTTATATTCATACTTATTCCACTTTTTACTATTCTTTAAGCCAAATTATTCACTTTTCACATACGTTTATAGTTTATTATGCTTCATATAGTCTCTACATTGTCTCTGATAATTCTTTTTTAATTCCTTTTATGTCATCAACTTTTTTCTGTAATCATTTTAACCAGCTTTTTTAAAACTTTTATCGATATTGTTTTACAATTTATATTAACTTAACAATTAATTATATAAATAAAAAACAGCCTGTATGATTTAATAAGATCATTATATTAAAGTTTTTAATTTTACATTATAGGTACTTTATAAACCAGACAGTTAACTTTTCCCATAACTTTATATTTAATTATTTTGTCATATAACATCTCACAGTGTCTGTAAATTTTTATTTGTTTCATGTTATTTTAATTGTTTTATCACTTTTTCTGTAATCAGTTTTAAATATGCTTGAATTCATTTTATCAACATTGATTCTCAAATAACATTAACATAATCAATAAACACTATTTTATCCATTCCAAGTCTAGTATTATATCATCTCTATTTAGTAGTATTTTTAAATACCTGTTATTTCATAACATATTCTTTTTCTAAATACCTTTACTATGCATCTCTAAGAGTTCATCAAAGAGTATTTAACTAAGACAACTTCTGTTATCTATCTGTTATATGGCTACACTTCCATCTTGTGCTAAATTTTCTAAGCACAGATTTAAACACCTTTAAGTCAACTTGTACCTTCCTTAACATATAAAACATAAGATTTAGCACATTGCATTCTATGTCTAAAGAGCTAGGTAGGGACTTTAATAACCCAGCATACTAGAGGTAAATTATCTCAGGCCTTAAATGCATTAATACTATTATTTTGTTGTTAGAATTCACACATTTATAACATCAATATTTATATTTAATAAGAAGTTTGATTACATTTATTTTCAAACACATATCTTTGTGTTGCAATTACTTAGAATTATATGTTGTTTACTATTGGGGATGTAAACCTCGAATTCTTAAGTATATTAAATATTTGAGGATTCGAGAAAATGTCACATTCAAGGCTCAAATCCTTAGATAAAATCTTCAATTTTTTCAAGTGAAATTTGTTTTGGAGCTCTAACACTGCTTATTGCTAGCTAATAATTAATAAATGAGGTTAACAGCCAGGCCCCAGACAAGTAATTTAACACTTAACTGAATGAATGAATGTTATAGTGAATGGATTATAAGAAAAAATGTAAACATTTAATCACTATTATAATTTTATTTTATTAAATTATTTTATATTAATATCTCTTCCAACTTTTATATTTTTTTCCAAGATTAGAGTTCATATTCAAGATTTGGAATTCAAAGATAACTTGAGGATTCAGATGATTCAAGATTCATATTTGTAAAATAGTGGATTCAACCCAAACTCGAACAATATTTATTAATTTATGAGGAACTTTACTTCACATACAGTTTGGATGGATCATGTGATGCAAAATGAAGGGAGGATGGGTCTGTACACACAATTTAGATTTCATTAAAATTATTGTGATATGAATTGTTAAAAACTCCACCAGTCTAAGTACCTTTAAACAATTATCAAATTATATAGGGCAGTGTTCCACATACTGGGGCTCACATCATACCGCTGAGTTTTATTAATCATAAAATATCTTTTGACAGTAGGTTGTTAAACAAATTAATGCATATTTTTACTTGATATTATGGCTATGTTTAGTTTACAACTTGGGCTTTATTAAAATTCATAATAAGTATTTATATTTTATTAGATTTCAAGTTTTTGTTTACTTTTTTTATGAATACCTTGAAAGATAAACATTGTTTAGGCTATGGCCCTGTACTGTGACTGATGAAAGTTTAAAAAATACTAAACTAAGGGGCAAAGAAGCAGGGCTGTTTCTAGGGCTCTGGCGAGGTAGGGAGTAGCCTAGGGTGGCAGATTCTGAAGGTAAACAAAAATGAGATATAGTTTTTTCTTAGGGATGAAACTCTGGAATCATTGAACCTTCGAGTCCTTAAGGAAATTTAATATTCAAAAATTCAAGAAAATATTAGATTTGAGACTCAAATCCTTAAAAAATAAACACCTTTAAAGAAAATTTAATTTGAAAAATGAAAATAATGATCTAATGCTGCATATTTATGATTCAGAGATTATATAATTATAGAACAAATTTAACAACCAAGCCCTAGAACATTAATTTGACACTTAACTGATTTTAGGATTATTATAATGAATGTATTATAAGACATTTTTTAAACATTTATTTACTATTTCTGTTTTTTATTAGTCCATTATATTTCTAATTCCTCTAAGTGTTCATAATTGTTTCAAAATTTGAATTTGAAATTCGGGATTCTAAAATTAAATAAATATTCATATTCGAGACTCAGATTTATAAACTAAAGGATTCAACACAGCTCTGTTTTTTTTTTAAATTTATTTAGTACCCATTAAGTAAGGATGTCAAAAAATGCTTTCATATTTTTAAAAAATTTACTATATCTACTAAATATTCAGATTCTACAAATATTACAAATAAATAAAAAATGTTTGCTCCAAGCTAGAGTCCACTTTACAATATGAAGACGTGAATGATATGGATACCCTAGATTTAAAGCATGAGTTTATAATGGTTACAAAATATAGCCCACCTTCATTATCATCACCCTGAGATGTTTTAGTTCATGTCTGTAGAAATGGACTACAGGAGGGTTTTCCAAAACTTTTTACCAAGCTAAAAACATACATTCAAAGCACCACTTCAAGAAAGATAAAGTGTATTTGCATGTTTCTCTATTGAACCTAAAATAGCCCAAAATTTTGAGCTCCCAAAATTAGTAGAACCTGTTGCTAAGACTATATCACGAAAAATTAATTTTTAAGCTATTGTTTTTGTACATTTGGTTTTTTAATTTGTTTTTTAATGTTTGTATTTTTATGGGTTTTGTTTTAGTTGAAAGTGAAAATATTTTTTTCTCTTATATAGATACATGAACCATGAGTTTTTTTTTGAAAATGTCTTGAGAGGGGAGGGTGGCATTTTTGTGCTTTGCCAGCATTGGAGGGGGAAAATGTACAATTTTTTTTGTAAGGTGCCTGCTTAAAGTATAGGCCTTCAATATTAAGTTTTCCAGGAAACTTCTTGAATTCATATCAGGTGTATCAAGCTATATACAACTATTCTAGAGCTTACTACACTAGTGTTTTAAATAACAGATAGTTGTGACATTAAAACAGATTTGATAGTTTAAATATTATATAAGTGTGTGAATTTAAAGCCCTCCTTATCAAGAAGGTATGGGTCGAGTTTAACAAGACGAGTTCCTGAAATTACCTTTAGTTAGTTTGTTTCAATGAAAATGTAATTTTAGTCAAAGTCTTCTCTCCAGATGAATTCCACACACATTATATTCTCCTTGTGTCAAAACAACAAGAGATTTTAGAAAATACTTTTTTTTTTTGCCAGCTATCTTCTCTGATGTCTGTCTTTATAGTATAATGCTAATATTTATAACATAAACTTGATAGTTTCAAAGAATTAAATGTACTGCATATTATTTCAGAGCACTTGATAAAATGCTAAGTGCATATTTTTCTATGTAAAATCTGCTTTGCATGAGAATGCAATGTGTTATGTCAGAGGGTTTACTGTGTATGTATGAGCCATGTGTGTATTCTATAAATCTATATATGCCTCCTAGTATATTTAAATTAGACTTCTTCTCAACCAAAAACAATGAAAAAGAACTAAAAATTGAATAATGGATAATTTATTTACTTGAGGTTGTTACTAGATGGCCATCAATTCTGTTCTTATACTTTATTAACTATTGTAAAAATATGCTTATCTCACATTTAAAGCTGCATCAGTCCTTTTTAAAGTTTAGTTATGATTCTTCAAATAAGATTTTAGAGTTTATTTTGACATATTTTTTTCAGATCTCGGCTTATGTTGAGTAAAAGTCTAATGTTATAGTAAAAGTATGGTTACTTTATTTTATCCAAGGTATAAAAAACAAACAAATGGCCCAATATATATATTTTCTTAACATGCTTGGTATACTGAAATAATATTGTTGCCTTTATAATATATTATAATTACATAATAACATTTTTCACAGTACTTCATGAAATATACTATGATGCAAATATTTGTATAATTGCGTCATTAGTTATTGTGACAAGACGTAATCTGCTGGTGGTTTCTATGTAGCTTTTGTATTGTTCGAATAATTTCTTGAACACTAACTCTTTCAACTTTTACACAAAAAGAATTATTTCCATTGAGGATGTTCATTTCTGCCCCTTCTTTATATATCACCGAACAAGTTTAAAGTGTAATCATGTATGAGTGTTCCCTTTGGATTAACTTTAATTGACAGAGAATAAAAATGTTAGCTTTGAAAAATATCTATTGGAATATTTCCTATCAAAATAATTTACCAAATACAGATGGTGCAAACATATATAATATATATATAATATATATATAATATGTATATATATATAATATATGTATATGTATATATATATAATATATGTATATGTATATATATATATATATATAAAGTTATGTTTAATTTATTACTTTTGGCTACTTTTTTTTTGCACCATCTTATAAAATATGTCTGTTAATTTTTAATAAAAACTGAAAATGTCTGAAATATTGTAAACTATCCTATTTTATTAATGCATCACACCTTTTTTTTTTAGCAAAATCTATACTCTTATTTTATTGGTTTGTGTAAAGGCTTAAAACACATTTTATAAACTTTCAAAATGTCGAAATAAATAGGGCTGGCATGTTAAAAAATGAAGGTAAAGAAATTGCATAAACATTTCATTAGTTAATTTAAACACACACTCCCATTAGTATTGTTAAAAAACGCATACCAAAAAATAACAGTCCATAAAACTTATTTTTTTAATATGTGAATCTCAACTTTTTTCAAACTACAAGCATTTGTGCATATGCATTAGCTACTAGCAACACAAAATCACCAGCTAAATCTGATTGTGAAGTGGTCTATCTTGTGGATATACATACAAACAATACTAACTGCCTTTTGACTTTTTTTAAAGAAAATATCCTATTGTTATTACTTCTATTGTTACTTCGATGACTATTGTACCGCTCCTAAAACACTATGTTACAACTATTAATAGTCATAAGTGTTGATGTAGATATCTCATGTAGTGTAATGCACTTAAAAATGCTCAATCTCATCACTTGTGATAGAATTAATTAAAAGTGAATATATTTGGTGTGAAAGATATATACATACATAAACAGATCTAACTTAATATACATTATAATTATGTATATATACTTATTCCAAATAAAGATTATTAGAGGTATCTATTTCTTTATAACTATTTCATTTATAAAACTTACAGAAAATATTAATTAATTCATTTTCCTACTACACATTGTATTGCATCTTGTAGAATAAATTTATTCATAATTGTGTTATAACTTAGAATTGATTCTAACATGGTTGTAGTATTTATTTTTGTCATTGAACCCTCACACTCCTTTTATACTCCTGAAATAATGTTATTATTTCAGTTAAATGTAGATAGCTTTAACAAAATTTCATGAAATGTTAAGTTTGTTTTAAATCATGGTATGACCTTAAGACGTGTCAATATATTATATAATTTGTTCTCATGTTTCCCTTCTGTCTGGAAGCATTAGTACATGCATTTAGGCATAGCAAGGCTTGTGGAATATATATGACTAATGCATATTGACATTGATTCCATCGCTTCTAAATACACACTATTTTAAACCTCTTAAAATTGTGATTAGTAAAAGCAAGTATACGTAGTCTTGGGATAAATGGTCAAGGCAAAGATCATAGTTTTAATCCCAATTCAAAATTCATCAAATTCTCAAAGTTGTGATTTTGAATTAAATATACAGTTTAGCCTTTTTTCTTTGATTTATGCTTTATCGGGTATCTAGCATGCCTTACTGATAAATAGTAGCATTGGTGTTGGGGTAACCATTCCACACTTTTATAAAAAAAATTCAATTGATTGAAAGCTGTGAATAAACCATAGCTAACTCCCTGCTACACTCATCTCTTACTTGTGCCATATAAATTGAATGGGGTAGGTAAGCGTTAGGTGTGGCAAGGAGATAGGTAGGGATTATTTTTACCACTCTTATTCCATCTAGATTACAGATTTTTGGTAAAGAGGATTTCCTACACTTCTTTGAACATTTATACTAAAACTATAAATAATGAATTCAAAAATATTAGTTAGGAAGCTTTTACTGTCAGTAATTTTGCAATTTTCAGACAGTACCTGTATGTAAAAGTTATCTAAAATAATTGACTGAAATCAAATTTAATTAATAGTTTTATTTAATATCTTCAAGTAACAAAGTTATTGAGTAAACATTAACTTTGTATGTTAAGGTAATAAAAGCATGTACCTATATGAAATCAAATACTAAACATAGTTTGTAATTCATTGATATTTAGCTTTGTTTTCAGGACGTCTCGAATTGAATAGCAATGAAGTGAAGTAGTTTTGAAATATTTTCCAGTACCTTTTACCATGGATGTTTTGACTGCCATTCTTGAAGTTAATTCTTGCATCTAAAACAAACAAAAAAATTAAATGTATTGTATTGTTTTCATCTCATTACTAAAATTCATAAATGTGTGATAATTTGAATAGTTAATTAATATTTGATTAACATATGTTAAAAATATTTAAGTAATCTCAATTTTATCACTATAATTACTAATGTGTTTTGCATAAGAGAACATCTTTAAATGATCATTATTTTAGATACAGTACTATTTATTTAAGGAAGCCACCTCATTAAGCGAGAAATGGCCTGGACAGTGTAACTACTAAACTATTCATTCCCTTGGTCGGAATAGAGGAAAGAAGAAAGAATAATAAACATTTCCTTCTCTTTTCTGTGCATGTGCTCTTTTAGCTTACTACTATTCTTTGTATTGGTTGCCACCTGTATTTTTAGAGGACAAGGTTGATTGTCTAAAGGTTAATTCACAATGAAGGGACTATGCGCCGGGTGTATGATGTCGCTAGCATTCACAATCAAAGGACTGTATACCGAGTGAGTTGTGTTGAAATATTCTTCAGCCAATGTCAATTTTTTAAAATAAAAACCTTCGTAAAAGTTATCACTTACTGAAAGAAGCCAAACTAATAGAAATTACACTTAGCCGACCATAGGACGCCCAACCTCAATTCACACTGACAGGACTCTGTGCCTACAGTGCTGGACCATCTGAAATGTGACTTTGGAAGAACACTTTTGAATCTATCCAAGATAACAAAGTCGGGGCACAGTCGGCATACAGTCCTGTAAATGTGAATCAAACAACGGTCTTATAAGGCTAATCATATGGAAGTGACCTGTTCGAGATTGTCTGCAGTACGACACAGCCAGCACACAGTCCTCTCAGTGTGAATCCAAGTTAAGACAGCCTCAAACATTTCCCCCACAGTGCTTCTGCTTCTGTTATAAATTTGATAACTTTGAATTCAACACAATATTATCACAGCTAATGTTTCTTTTAGCACCACATCTTATTCCCGTCTGGGCTACACACATATGTAGCTACAAAAAAAAAGCTACTGTGTTAGGGATAAGGGAAGTTGAATTTAAAGGAAGTTTACCCAAATTTTTGTGAGGGAAGAGTGAAAAACCATTTAGGAATAAACACCCTCCTTATGACCGACTGAGATTCACACCCCAATCTCCTCTTCTTTGGCAGTTAAGCTTATCACAAGAGTGATACCATTTATACCATGTGGCCAGTGGAGTGGGTTATGGGAGCATTAAAGGTGGAGATTAGTCAGCTATGTCCTGGGTAGGCAAATTATATTAAAATGTTATTTATTATTAATTTTTGGGAATAAATATTTTTGTTTTAGCATATAAGGTGCTGTCCATAAATTATGTTTGACATGTTTGACTAGTCATTTTCAGTCAATGTTTGCAATAAAGAACCTTCTGATAGCTGTCAGATACCAACTCTCCTAAGGTCGATGCCCTACAACTATAATATGGACATCTATGCTACATGTTTATTCTTAAAGTGTGAATATTTTGACAATTTTTAAAATTCTATTTTATATTTTACTATACTGTAACTTAATATTTTGACATCCTACCCTATTTAAATAAAATTTAGAATTACTTAGTGAGAGTAAATTACATAATATCTAATAAGTAATTACCTTCATTATTTAATATTGGTTATTCTTACCTTTTACCTCTCTATAGGCAATGTTTGTTGAGAGTTCATTCCAAAAAGCCATCATTGGGCGCTCGATAGTTAGGTTAAGAACCAGAGCAAATATTAAGGACAGGATCATATCTGAGAGGCATGTCCACACCTACAATAAATGTTAATTAATACGGAGCTTTATTTTTTCAGTTCATATCTTAATACCTGTTTGAGCTATACCTATTTTAATTACACTTATAAGGCAGGGATGAGGAAGGTGGAAGTTAGAGGAAATACACCCTCAATTGTGTGTAGAGTGTGTGAGAAACCATTTAATAAAAAAACTTTGTACACCCATCTGAAATCCTTTCATTAACAATCAAAATAAATTTAAGATCGTAAAACCATTTCTTTCAACAATTTTGAAAGGTGAACATATTATTGCCGCACCTATAATATGAAATAAGGAATAGGAATTTCTTAATGTGTCTGTGTGTGTTTAGGAAATGGAAGTATTGTTCATCTGTAATATAAAAAGTTGTTTAAATTTACTTATTCTAACTATGAACAAACTATAAAATTAAATTAAATGGTATATCGAAAGAATGGGAGACATGAGCTATCCTCGACAAACTATAAAATTAAATTGAATTAAATGGTATATCGAAAGAATGGGAGACATGAGCTATCCTCGACTTGGGTTAAATGGAAGGGGATTCCAGTTAAGGGCTGTATCCGAAATCTGAAAAGTCCAAGGCTTGCTAACCAGACACTTGAATTTTAGACTTGATGCAGTCCTAATGATTTTACACTTCTCGCTCTGTTCATAGCTAGGACTGCATCAAACTATTCAAATGGCAACAACCTTATTTAAAATGGTGTAAAACGTAAGTCAGTGTTCTAGAAGACGAAATGATAATACTAAAACAATTGCTAGTCAAACATCGTGAGAACAGTGAATGTCTGGTAGCCTTTGTATCCATGGTGACCAAGACATCAAGCTGGTCTCAAGAAGGATACATAGGCATCCTTCGAGACTATTTGGACAGATCTACACTTGGTCATATGATTGCCAATGCAGTTATCAAGGGCACAAGTCAAGGCGATGCCGCATAAATAGTCTATTCGGATACAGCCAATGTCAATGATTTTGAAGTTGCTTTTTCAACAAGAAAACTTTTGACCTAAAATAAATAAATAAATAATAATAATAATAATAATAATAATAATTTAGCACCGCGTCTTACTACCCGTTCGGGAAATAAATAAAATCTTGCTCCAATAGATACTCTTAGTTTTAATTTTCTACACATAGTAATCTTTACATTTATTGAATATCTGTTCATGAACTTTGTTCTATTTCACAAGACACTTGTTAAAAATAGGAAATAACTTAGTTTATTTCTGTGATAAACATGACAACTATTCAAGAACTGTTGATGCATATGATTACTCTTCAAGAACTGAACTGTTGAGAATACCATGTGTGTAGCAAGTTAAACTAAATGTCTTTATTTGAGAAATATTTCATTTAATTTTGCCTAAAATTTTATTTTTATAAAAATAAAATAATGACCTTAACTGGCGATCCTATATTGCTGCACAAGAAGCGTGGCAAACAAAAAAGTTAAAATACTACTGGAAAAAGAGTGGTAAACAGAGAAGTTGAAATACTACTGAGGCAGGTAGAGAAAGTATTGTGATCGTAAAAAAAATGGAAATGGAAATTTTGATGAATCTCGACTTTTCATGACACCCCCTCCCCCCACCCGAATCCAAAAAAGTTTTTTTTAAATTTCCTCTGTTTGTCTGTCTGTCTATACCTTCGACTAGAGCCTAAACTGTTTTACCGATCGTGCTAAAACTTGGTATCTAGGGTTTTCATAGGGTTGCCCCGAGGAATTTTTGGAATTGGATAGCTAACCCTAAAATTAAGGGTAGTTTACTGAAGGGCAAAAAGAGAAAAAGTCAATTTTCTCAAAATAAGATCTAGCTATTTTCATCATTTATGAACTCTTATAAATATTCCAAACAAAGTGGCTACTCTCAATATTTCGGCAAAATGACTTTAAAGGCTCCGGTCTGACGCGTAAATTCTTATTTTTTATAGTATCTCAGAAACTATTTGAGATATGGAATTACTTATCATTGCAAATATGTAGGTCTCTTTATAATACAAATATTTTATTCGAAACCTATTTTTATAAAACCAATAACTTTCAAGTTATATGCAATTATATATAGAAACATTAAAGGTAAAGTATTGCGACCGTAAAGAAAATCTAACACGAAATGTTGATGGATGTCGACGTCTCATGACCCCTTGACAACTAAAAAGTGGTCTTTGCAATCCTGTCTGTCTGTGTGTCTTTTTAACCCCAAAATTAAGAGTAGTTTGGTAAAAAGCGAAAAGAGAAAAATCGATTTTCTCAAAATCGGCTCAAATGATCTTGATTAAAATTCGTATCTAGGCGTTGATTAAGATTATAAATAAAATGGCTACTTTCATTTTCCCATGAAAATGACTTTTAGGGTATTTTACAGAAGCGGAAATTTCCGTATCTCCGCAACTATTTGAGATACTTAATAACTTATCAATGCAAAATTGTAGTATCATAAAATCTTTTATGTGAAATATATTTTTATAAAACCAACAGTGTCTAAGATATTGGCAAATATATTAATACAATTTTGTGAGTTTTCATTGTTCTCTTTCTTTCAACCTCTTAGGAGGAATGTTTGTACCACAATAATCTACCTATCTCCATCATTTTAGATTCAATAGTCAATATTTACCTATTTTATTAGTCAAAATTTATAAATGAGTAATTAATTAACAATGCAATAGCCATAAGATGCGCAACCCCTAATAAAATGTCGAAAATTTTAAACCGGAAGTCGACATTTTAGTACGAAGTGTTGACCCTTGGGGACCCAATATCAATATTTTTACTTTATCGATACCTCACAGCTAGAGCAAGTATTGTGTTCGTCAAAAAAATTGAACTCGAAATTTTGATGGATGTCGATATTTCATCACCCCCCGAACCCTAAAAAGTGGTTTTAAAATGCCGTCTGTTTGTCTGTCCATCTTTCTGTCGGTCTGTACCTCGGGCTAGAGTTTAAACTATTTTACCGATTGGGATAAAACTTGGTATATAAGGTTCGCATAGGTTTACCCCGAGGAATTTTTGGAAAGGGATATACAACCCTAAAATTAAGGGTAGTTTCCTTAAGGGTGGAAATAGAAATAATAGATTTTATCAAAATCGGCTTTAACGATTTAGAGTAGATTTCATTTCTAAGCTTTGATCAATATTACAAAGCAAATGGCTACTTTCAACTTTTCGTCAAAATGACTTTATGGGTTCCGATCTGATGCATACATTTTTATTTTTTATTTGTAAGTCTTTGAGATATTATACTTATCGTTGCATACATGTAGATCTATTTATAATAAACATATTTTACTTGACATATTTTTATAAAACAAAAGATTTAAAGCTATACACAAATACATTTTTCTTTGAAATTTACCAACACTTTAAGGTAAAGTATTACGACCGTTGAAAAAATCTAGTCTGAGATGTTGATGGATATTGAGGTTTCATGACCCGCCGAACCCTAAAAAGTGGTTTCTGCAATGCCGTATGTCTGTGTGTATGTCTAACCCTAAAATTAATAGCAGTTTTCTAGAGGAGGAAGAAAGAAAAATTCAATTTTCTCAAAATCAGCTATAACGATTCTCTCTCTCTCTTGCTCTCATTTTAGACTCAAAAGACAATAATTAGCTATTTTATTGGTCAAAATTTATAAAAGAGAAATTTAATAGCAATGCGATAACCATAATATGTGCATCCCCTAGTAAAATGACAACAATTTTAACCCTAAGTCAAAATTTGAATACGAAATGTTGACCCTCGGGGACCCAAAATCGATATATTTTTATTGGTCCAAATATACAAATGAAGACCTTACGTCTTTAGAAATAAAATTATGAAATTTAAAACCATGAGTCAAAAAATGTTTTACGTATGTCTATCTCAATTTGTTCTCGGGTTTGCTTGTGTATATTATGTTACGAATCTTGAGTAAATATCTCCATTTCTAAACAATATAGTGAGAAGGTGCGTGCGGGGTTCCGTACCATTTATTTTCCCAGCATTGCAGGAATGGATTAATGGTTCCATACACCTTAAGCGAAAGTTAAATGTTTTACCCATGTTGTAATCTGAATAATATAAATAAACCACACACCCTAAGTATCTAATAATAATAATAATAATAATAATAATAATCATCAGCATCATCATCATCATCATAGTGTGACTAAATACCTGACAAAATAAAATAAATAAATAAGATATTGGTCTTTTTTCCCCGCTCGACCCGTTAGTAAATGTATGCAAAAAATACCATTCCTTCTTTCCTTTCTTATTTCTTTATATTTTCAGAAGCTTAAATATCAAATCGAACCCGAATGTAATAAAATCATAAAAGTGATTGTAGTGGTAATCATTAATTAAAAAATACGTTCTTAGTATTAGATAACATATTTAGATGTTATTTATTTATAAAAATTGATTGGACTATTTAATATATATATAATTACTTTTTAAACAATATACATTCTTTTTTTTTTAACTTTTATGAACTTGGCAGCCTGGGTAACCGCCTCAGTTCACTACGTGGACGTAGCCGGCCGGCCCTGAACATTGGGATCTTAGAACCAAAACACATGAATGCAATTATTAATTATTTGTCTCGTGAGACGCTGGTGATTTGCGGTGAGCTATGTAAACTCATACTTAAAGTTTTAAAATGTCTAGACGTCATGCAGACATCCAGAAACTTCGCATCATTTAAAAGGTGATTTTTAATATTAAATATGGTCCACGCAAAAAATATAAGTATGAGTTTATAAGTGTTATTGTTTAAAAAGTCAGGAAAAGATAAAATCAGTTCATTTTCATATAGTAGAGGGAGCAAGACTGAGATGGTAAGGGCATATCATGAGGAGAATAGAAAAAGGGAGGACGCCAAAGACAATTTTGGAAATGTAGTATGCCGGAAAAATACCGCAAAGGAGGCCAAGCAATAGAAGGGAGGATCAAATAACAGAAAGTGTTCAAATGAGAGGAGAATAATGGAGGAAATTAAAGGAGGAACAGAGGTGGAGAGGAAGATGTAGGCATTCTACTAAACTGACCCTACCACAGGCTGGAAACAGTTGATGCTGATGATGATTTCATTTACAATGTTTTAGTACATGACATTGTTCAGTTAAGAGAATAAGAGTGTGGTTTGAAAGAGAGTTTTAAATTATCAGTCCGGGCTAGCCACTAGTCACACTAATGTTGTAGGGATGAGGAAGATACCATTTGGAGGAAATGTACCCTTATTTAAGTAGAGATTTAGTGATAATATATTTAAGGGAAATAATATTCTCAGTACACACTGCCGGGATTCCAGAAGATACCTACATGTCAATTGAAAATATCAGACTACACCCAATATATTATTGCTGAGGAAAAAAATTCTTCATCTTCACTCTCTCTCAGACAAATGTGGCTAAGTCTCCTCGCTTTCAGTTATGTTTGAAGTAGGTGTGCTGTGGTAAGAAGGCGCTACTGGCAACCTCGAATAACCAGAGTTGAAAAATTTGCTTATATTTGAGGGGAGATTGACTACACGAAAACGAGAGAGTGGCAACGCTGATTCCCAATAGTAACCATGCAGCTCCCTCTGCTATGATATCCAGTTTAGACGATATTTACGTATAATACACGTGCCTTCAAATTGACTGTCAGTTATTCGTAATTACGAGAGATTAAATAGTTTCGTGTCGCACACACTAACATTAAAACGCATACAAATCTAAACATCACTTGTGGTATAAACACACCTGGCCAGCGTTTGATGTGTCTAATCAAGTTTTAAAACTGTACGCATTAGGAGGAAGGAATTCAGCGTATCAGTAAGACACGAGGTCACCTTGAAAGAAGATTTGACACGGAGGTTCCTTAGGAAGGTCATACGTAAGTTTCCCTCATCAGATAGCCTCGACGATAGGTGAGAGCTTTGAGGTTCTGTGCGTCAAACTAAGACCAAATATAACAAACACCCTTAGAGATAAGAGAAACTTTGGATCAATTCCAGCAGAGCTACCCAGATGTTCCAAGGGGATTGAAGCAGTTATGAACTAAACTAGTTATAAATACTTTTTTTTTCTGAAACATATTTTGGTTTTCTCTCAATTAAAGAACTTTTATTTTCAAATAAATATTGTTGGAGATGTTATATGATATTTTCATTGCTATATAAATTGCACTGCCATATTTTTTGAAGTCTTAGTGATCTAGCTGTGACACCTTTATAAACTTAAAAAAAAATAAAAATTAACCACTTCGGTGGTTGAATGGTCTAAGCCAGGGATGGGGAACCTGCAGCCTTTAGGCCTAAAATTGCCTTTTTAGGTGTTCGGTGAGGCATTCCCGTATATTTGATAAATTATGACTCTTCATCGTTTATAAATAATACATTCTATAATTAAATTTATTCCTTCAATATAATAACATGAGTGAGTACGGTTTGGCATGGAATCCAATAGGTCAATGTGAAAGAAGCGTCTCACGTTGGTTTGAGCATGTTGAAAGAATGAGTGTGGATTGAGTGACAAAGCAAATATATGAAGGTAGAGTGTGTGGATCAAAATAAAGGGGTAGGCTAAGTTAGGCGTGGCTAAATGTTGTAGACGAATGTGTGAAAAAGAGAAACATTAAGCGTTTTAAGAATAAAAGAGCATTCATGACTCGGTGTAAGGATGTTGACGCGTAGGGAGTATGCAAAGATAGGGAAGTGTGGAGAAAGTTAGTGAGGATGAATTAAGCATGGATTTTTTTTAGGTATATGCATAATGTCTTGCATACCCCGTAGGGAACAGCGTGATTAGGCATGTATGTATGAACATTAAGTGATGGATTAAATAATAAAGTTATTAGTCTATATTTGTTAATTATGGTTATAGCCTCATCTAAATATAAAATTATTAAAACTGAACGTGACACCTGAACAAGCGACCTTTGCATAATTATATCAATGCTCTAACCAATGAGCTATCCAGGAGTTGTCCAGTGCTCAGGGTCATTCGCCACTCATATTTCAAGGCAGAGTCTGTGATGACATGCGGAAATCATCGGCTGCGTATTCATGCAGTTGTCATTGTACAGTTGGCAGCAAAAAGCCAACTACCGAGTCTATGTTGGTTAGGTAATCTGATAGCTCGTGATATTAATTGATCACACATTTGTTGCCTATGAATGACCCTGTACACGGGACTATTCCTGGATAGCTCAGTGGCAAGGGCAATGGCGTACTAAGACAAAGGTCCCGGATTTGATGCCCGTGTAGAGATGTCATTTTTCAAGTTAAAGAATTTAAAATTAAATATGTTATGAATTGTTGAGATGTTTAGTTTGTAAAGCTCCTTTATTGAACGATTTTCTATTAGACTTTATAATTCTTATTACATGCTAATTTGTATTTTTAAGCATACGTTTACAAAACATATCTACAGTAAAATCAAAAAAATGAACCAAGATCCATGGAAAGAATCTTAGAAAAAGTGAAAAAACTGTTTACAGGTCAAATTTCAAATTTTAAGAATTTTTGGTTATCTGAGGTTGTCCTTCTACCTACCTGCCAAATCTAGATTTTCTACGACACATAGTAACTATTTTTCTGTTTACTCCTCCATCGTTTCACTTATTTCCTGGAGTCGTATCCAAAATTTAAGGGTTTTCAAACTCTTATGATTATTTTGAGTGGTTCCCTTACCGCCCTGTCAAATTTTAATTTTATTCCTCATATAAAAGTGTTTATTTCTAATTATAGTCCACACTTCCCCCAATTTCCGGAGCCCAATTTTCAAATCACCCATTTTTAATTTTTTCTGATTATATGGAGCCAAATTTCAGTTTTTCAGATAATCTGGAAATGGGTTTTCTTTTCCGGACAAAACCACTTTCAGCTTTTTTTTATATATGGTGTATATAAACACAATAGTGCCAACTTAAGTGATCATAGTTTTTAAATTAATATTTGAGGTATTTTACGTACGCTTTATGAAATGAATTATTATATCAGTACATGGCTTACTAACTTAAATCTAGAGCAGACACAAAGCTCAACTTTCAGTCATTATTTCATCACTGTAAGACGTTAAGCTCAAATTTAATTAAAGAAATATCTTTCGGTCATTCTGGGAATCGTACCCATGACCATTATCTCAGTAACAGATACGCTACCGAATTAGACAAAGTTTTGAACAATCGATGATAAAAGATAATAAAACGTTTCTTGTAGCTCGTAGCATACCATCCTAGTATTGTTCATGTACTCCGGACTCCTAATTGCGGCATAATGGACCATCTGCACCACGGTGTGCACCAGAAACACCGAGTAGGACAGACGACTGAAGGGACGCAACATTTTCCACTCCAGAATGCGCGCTACTACACCTGAAAACAAATCACAGTTTAAATTAAGGACTCAAAAAGTATTTTGTTGTAATTTTATGTTTAAGTGTCAATTATAAAACTAAATATAGTTAACAAATCTTATATTTTTGTATCTAAGCAAATATTGTTTATTTTTTAAATGTAGTAAACCATTTTAAGAGCTTAACTATTTTATATTCTCTGACAAGACATCTTGTGAATGTGGGGAATGCCAGGCCTCCACCGTAGTTCGGATTCCACGTTAAGCTGTAGGTCCTCCAACACATTAGTGTAAGTGCGTATAACCCGAACGGGTAGTAAGACGCGGTGCTAATAATAATAATAATAATAATAATAATAACTATTTTATAATGAATTTGCAACATATTTTAATAGAATCCACCTATTTAAGATATTTAATACGTTGACATCTTTCAACCAATTATGTAACAATATTTGTTCATATACGTATTATAATAAAATTATAAATTTATCTGCACGTTCGATTTCTTTTGTTTGTTTTTAGTAAACTCAAAAAGTAAACCCAAATCGAGATGGGACTTCTTCTATAGTACGCCTTATCTTTAATAATAAAGGATAAGCAAAACCATCATGTTATCTAAACATCGAGTGAAGTCTTGTTGAATAAACCAACTGTTAGTGTGATTACATTTGCTATTTAAATTGGTAACAATTCAAATATGTTAATATTTGATAGTTAAATCTTCTTACTAAATCCTATTGGCAACGACGGGCTTATAAATATTAACAAAACAAGCATTTAGAACAAATTTTTCTGTCCTATTTGATCGCTAAATCAACTGCAATGTAAAGATTAATTACAGAATACATTTCAATCTTAAATCCAAAAAGAAACTTTATTTTGTATGGGTTGTTTTATATCTACATTAATAGGAAAATCGTGAACTAAGCAAAGGTCAACATATTTATGTGATTTAATATTTCATTTACATGCTCCTATTTAGACAAATAGATTAATTCTACCACTAAATAGCAAATTAAAACAATTTAAAATGATATACAGCAAGCAACAGCAAAGAGCCACTATTTAAATGTTAAGGAATACATTTCAGTAATTTTATTCTAACTTGTGATATTTTGTTTTGTTTGTCTCTACCCTTCTCACTTACGGTTAAGTGGAAACACATTTAGTTTTTAGTGAACTTCAGACATATTAGCCAAATATCTGGCTCCATAGTGTTTCACTATAAGTGGAGATGACTGTATATTGAGATATTGATGCCTTATATATAACCCTGTGATCTCTGGTGTGCGTAGTTCCCAAATCCCAAGACAAGGAAAATAGAAAGGTGGCATTTTTCAAGTCCACCTCAAGGTGTGCAAATCAGGAGTATTTAAAAAAAAATGTCAAACCTAACGCCTTAGATTGCGTGTAAACCTTTCTCGTATATGAAACTCAGTATTTTTTTAAAAACTTTTATCCTAATAATTATATAAGATTTAAATGTCTGTCTGTTGTAAACCCGCAAGGTTTTTCTGTATATTTGAATTTCTATGTCGTTTTCCTTTCCTTATGGGTAGTATAAACTCAACAAAATATTCATCGGATCGAGACGGAACTGCTTCGGTTGTACTCCTTATTTTTCATAGTAAGCTTTATAGACCTACAATCACGCTAGCTCATCAGCGAACAAAGCAGTGTCGAAAAAACCTGGCGTAAGCAGTGAACATTCATCGCGGCTGGTATTGTGGATACAGAAGATGACTAGTGATATGAGAAGGTGTTTGGAGGGGGGAAGGATTGGGGCGAGTCCTTGTTTCTTCGTGAATCTATTACGTACGACTATATTATTATTAAAGTAGTTTAAGCTTGCCTTAATTAACATAACTTGATTAAACTAACCTAACTTGCCCAAGCTAGCCTAACCAAACCTAATCTTGACTTGACTTATTAATATTCGCCAGTGTCTGATGGTAATTTTGCAAACTAACCGGTGATTTTGTAAAACGTTCGCCAAATATGTGAATTACTAAAACATTCTTACATTCCCCCACCTGAACAAGTCAATTTGTATAATCACCGACGGATGTACAGACTCATCACATTAAGCATATTCCCAGTAGCATATATACGTTTTAAGACCAGTCAACTCACCGCCATTTCCCGTAGCACACGCTACAATGATAAAAGAGGTACATGCTCCGAATGTGGTCCTGTGCATTCCGGAGTAGAGCGCGTTTCCAAACCGACCAAGGTGAATTGATGGCTGATAGAACTCATATCCCATCGCTATGATGGCTACAGCGACCAACGGACTAAACACCCAGCCCAGCCATAACGTTATCTAAGAGAATAATCAAAAGAGTATATACTTTTTTTTCCTGCCAAATTTTAATGATGTGGAATAGTTTTACTAAATGGGAAAGGGTAGGGGTAGTGGCTGGGTTGAATTCAGTGCCGAATTAACACAGTAGTATATGCAACGGGCCCCGTGCTTCACAGGACCCCGCGTGTTTGAGGGCCCTCAATAGAAAATAAATACATACATTAGAAATACTTGTAAGCTGTCTGGCGAAAATGGCATTCATTTTATACCTTTGGAGAGTAATATTGAATAAATATGACAAAAAGATGTATAACATAATATTGACAGAATAAGTAAAGAGTCTAGGTTTACTATGAATCAGTACCTTTATTACAATCTTAGTAAATTCAGAATGTTTAGTAATATGTGTAATTTATTATATATACGAGTATAATTTATGTGAGTGCCTTTACTATAATTTGATTAAAATCAGAATATTTAGAAATAAATGATAGCCTGCTTTGGTGGCCACATAGTCTAAGGAGAAACTCTTACAATAGACTAGACTGTTGATGACGGGGCGATCGTGGTTTGATCCCAGTTGGTTGTACCGAGGGTGGTTTTCCTTCTCCCCACGCAAATGCGGTTACACTTCCTGTAAATTCAATATTCCTCATCCTTTACACATAGACATAATTAGTAGGCGTACATATGCGTGTAGCTCAAATGAGTAGTAAGATGTGGTGCTAAAAAATTAAATAAGAATATATATGAAATACAATAGTGGCAGAATAGGTAAGGAGCCAAACTAATACAACATAGCTTTGTATATCGACACATTTTGTATTTACACTGTTTAAAAACTAATTAATATTACACAATACTGTTTCGTGCTTAAATACACATTTTGTTTAGGTATTCACATTGTACTGCAATTAAAAAAAAATACCAAACATATTAATGGATATATTTAAAAAAAAATGTAAACTTTACGTCAACAGCAAATTCAGCTTGATTAGTTCATTAACTTATGCAAAATAATTCATAGCGATTTGTAAATAAAAGTATGTAAGTAACTCGTGAATACAATCTTTATTAAATAGATGATACTTTAACTATGTTGGTGACGCATCTATCAGTTGGTTTAAATGTACCATGTTTTATATAAAAATTGTAAAAAAATAAAAAAATAAAAGTGAGGGTGAATGGAGTTACTGAATGTTAGTATACTACTATAAAGCCACATGGCTGACTCACTGACATTAATGTTCACCCATTTCCAGATGAGCTAGAAACTTGAAATTTAGCAAAATTATAGATTTTAGCCTGTAGCCGACGGTAAAATTCCAAAAAGTTAATTTTTTTTAAAATGAAGGAGCAACTTTAAAATCGGTGCGGATCTTCTTTGAAGGTGTCTTGTGGCTAAACAGTAAGACCTATCAAAAAACGGCTCTGGTTTACATCCACTTGCAAAGAAAACTCAATAATGTTCTATGAATTTATAACTATCAATTTTTTTAAATTATTTATCCTACATCAAGTAATCCGTGAATCAGCTGTTCCATGGTTATAGGGTCGCGTGGCCAAGACCATTCAGCCACTGAGGCGGGTTACTACAATAGTATTAGTTTTATTTTATAGCTATTGATACTATTGGTCAAAAAAGACACCTTAAGATCAAATGAGATGACATAACCATATAGGAAAGGTTTTATTAGCTTTTGTAACTTTATGAAATACCGTTCTTTCTATGAACCACCCTACTAAATAATAATAATAATAATAATAATAATATTTAGCACCGCGTCTTACTACCCGTTTGGTTTGTACGCTTTAAGTACTAATTACTCTAATGGATTAGGAATTGGGAAGGTTGAATTAGAGAAAGTGAACACGCATTCACGTGGAAGGAGAGTGGAAAACCATTTAGGGGAACCCACCCCCAGTTCACCCGACCGAGATTCGAACCTCGATCTCCCCGTCCTCAGCAGTTGAGCTCAACACGACTAGCGCGTTAGCCAATTTCGCCACAGAGGCGGGTCACCCTACTAAAGTTTGTAGGACATGGGTTAATCAGTGTTCAAGAAAAGTGAATGCTAAATACATTTTATATAAGCTACACCCAACCCCTTAGCTTAGTCGATAGCGTGTCTGTCTAGTAAGTTAAGGGTTCCAGGTTTGACTCCCGGTATGGCCGAAAAATGTATCATTAGTGAAATGTGGGTTTGCCCTTTCACCGTGATAAATTTACGGTAGGGAGCTGGATGTTGTGTCCGTTCTAAATTAAATTGTTTTATAAGTTGTGTGATGATATAATCAATTGGTTCAGAAATTGCACGTTAAATACCTCTGATAAATACAAATTAATGTAAAAATGGACGACATTGTGCTAAATGCCTGGGAAATGAACACACCTTTCTGATGTTAGCCTTATTTGTTCTCATGTTATATAACCAGTGAGCAGCCAACATTCCCACGAGATAAGGCCCACATCTACAGTAGGTGGTGATGTATGTTGAGAGGTAGGTCTTCGTGGTTGAAGTGTGCCCTAAAGTCCTATAAAAACAAATTGTTTATATTGAACAACTAGACAGGTATTTAAAATACAATTTTCGTAGAAAGTTCATTTAAGAAAATACATTTTTTAATGTCAAAATTAATAGAGTATTACAATTATATTGGTGTTAATTTATAGGTATTGATATCAAAACTACATCTACAGTTACCATGACTTGAAGTATGAATACGTGAAGGTGGATTTAGTAACTTTTATAATTGTCAGACTATAACAGAGCTCGCTTCGCTTCTACCTAATACCTCTTACCTAAAGGCTAATACACACAGAATGCCAAGCTTTGCTGTGCTGTGCTGTCCTCTGCTAAGACTTTGTCAATTTGGTTTCAATTGCTAAGCTAAGCTAAGCAATGGTTCTTCCTTTCATTCCAGAATTCATTTTTATTTCTTTCTGGTCTTCTCCAGGGAAGTTTAGTTATGATGGCGTTCTCCAAAATGTTTTGTTTGAATTCAGATGATAGTACTGAGGAAGAAAAGATGCTGCTATTTTGAAAGATGAAGAAAATTTAGAAGGTGGAGGTTTGACTTGTTCAATTAACGCTTCCATTTTAATACAAACTCATTTATTAAATATAAAACGTAAATAGAATATTACTTAAATACACGTGTAACAAACTGAAAACAAAACTTCAACATTTCTTTAGTTATTTTCACCAAACCAGCACTGCGCCTATTCAACACGGAGCCCAAGTTGCGTTATGCGCATGCGCAACGTAAGATGGTTCAAGATGGGATATGGAAAAAATTAACCGGCCAGCAATCGAAAAAACATAGCCTGGTGTAGCAAGGCCTAACTTAGCTTTCTTTGTGAACCAGCACATTTAAATACACGGTCCGCTATTTTACTAAAGAGTTATCAGAGCAAATCTTAGCTTAGCTTATCGTTCTGTGTGAATCAGCCTTTATAGTAGCGGGGAACGTGATAGAAGCCAGTGACACTGTATCTAACGTGAAAAGTAGGGTTGTTAATAGTAGCTGGGGTCCAAATAATGATCTGGCTCTCTTAATTGTAGCAAGAACATATGCATTATGAGTGTTTTTAGGTTTTTTTTTAAATAAAAATATATATTTTTTTGTTTAAATATCAATTTCCCTGGATTTTATTTGTAGCCTCAGCTCCAATTACTGTAACTGGGGCGAAAATTGAGGTTGTTAATGGTAATTTTAATGGTTAATGGGCTACTATTAGGTCAAACACGGTGTCTTAAAAGGAGTGTACCCAAAGTCACATTGAAAAGGAAAAGGTTCCCGGTATACCTTTCCGAGATTCAAACCACAATATCACAGCCAGTGGCAAACCAGATATGACAAGGCAGACGCCTTTTGTTAACCGGTCCACTGATACGAGTTTTCTCTTAATGGGTTAGTGCCTTTAAGTTTAAAAGTGACCACGGCTAGTCAGTATCGATGCATTCTTTATGATAATTTATTTGGGAACATAATAAATAAAATATTGCTCCTGTTGATGCATTTAATTTTATCATTGATGAAAATATGGGTTTACGCTTTCACATTGATAAATTGACAGCCGGGGACTGGATGTTGTGGCTGTCCTAGTCTTAAGATATATAATAAGGCATATAAGGCATAAGCTACGACAGGCCTAGCAAGCAGAAGTAGTGGAAAATATATGACTTGATTAAGAAACTCAACCATGACATGGGCTGGAAACAGTAATGGATATATTTAGATGCATTTAGTATAATTTTCTATATATAGTAATCGCCTCCACAATAATTAAATATCTCTAATGGGCATCCTGTAACTTGGTATCTTTTATCTTAATTAAAAAAGTTAATAATCACATTTACATGATCATGATACATATTCTAGGACTGTTGATAATATTAGTTGTAGAAAATTATGCTAAGAGTATCAAGGTGGGTATGCAGGGCACGTGAGAAAAGGTCAATATTTTTGAGATTTTTATAGAAAATTATTTTTTTGGTCAAAATAAATCAAATATTTCTTTTATACAAACATATAGCTTAATTTTATTCACATGTTGATATCAAAAATTGTTGATTACCTGTCATGAGAATAATGGCATTGTCTAAAAACTTTGTATATGAAGAAAGGAAGTTTTCATTACATTCCAGGAAAACCTTGACAGATATTCAACAACTGTTGACATAAACATGTGGAGAAAATTAAACTCTAAGTTTGTAAAGAAGAGTTATTTGATTTATTTTTGACCAAAAAATGTTTTGCTATATAAAGTGACCTTTTCTCGTATTCCCTCATTCCCATATTAAGAATTACTTTTTTTTGCAAAAAAAAAAGCGATAAACCTGTGACAATATTGGTCTTAGCTCGCATTCCCTCCCCTATCCCCTTAACATGTTTAAATATATTTTTTTAAACATTTGAAATGCTTAGTAAGGAACGTTTTAAGAATATTAAAAAAAATCAATTTTAAGTGAATTTAAGCTAGAAAAATTATACTAGATTGACGTGAAAGTAACATAAATATGTAATATAAATATAATATATTCTTTAATATATGTAATATAAATAAGATATTTCTTTCACGTCACTCTAGTACCACTTGTCCAAGTTAAGTTCACATAAAATTGAATTTTATTTTTCTTAATATTGTTTAAATACTGAATCAATATTTTAGACCAATGGTTCCCAAACCTTTTATACTATGGGAGACCCCGAACCAAAAAGAACACGTGCTAGAACCTTCAATGAACCTTCAATAGCAGCAGTTAAATGCACAAGTATAAAACAAACAGAAAACATCACATGTTCTGCCTGCACCTTTGGCAATTGTCGTTTACTCGAATTAAAAATTTTTTGTGATTACATTTACTGATACTATTTTACCTTGTGAAAAACAAATAAAGATATTCTATAATGGCCTCGCCATGGCGGAGACCTTCATTTATTTTTATTTGCACGTCGTAGAACCCGTTTAAGCTATCTACATATACTAACGGGATAGGAAAGATAAATATATAAATTTAGAGGAACTACATCCTAGTTTTTATAGAGGGAGAATGGTGAATCATTGAAGAAAAAACACCTTCGGTACACGTGACCGAGATTCAAACCTTAATCTCTCTTACACTGACAGTCAAGTCTATTACCAGAGGGATGCCATAGATCACTGTTTTCCAAACTTTAGTTTCATATCTCTGGCAGTCTAGGTTGTTTGATGTATATCCATTTCAGTAAATTGTAATTTCAGGCAAGTTCCTTAAGAAAAATGTTTTAAATAATTTTGTAGTGCTATTAATAAATATACTCAATAAAATGTACTTAGTGTAAGCCTCACTTCAAATTTTATTTCTTTGTGTTTAAAAATAAGTTCATTTGTTTCCTGTAGCTGGTTTGGATCTCAGCTGTTCTTAACTTCTTTGCATAGCTATTATTATAATTATTATTAGCACCGCGTCTTACTACCCGTTCGGGTTATACGCACTTACGCTAATGTGTAATGGTAGGGTGATTGTGAAATGAAATGAAGGACCTACAGTTTAACGTGGAATCCGAACCACGGCAGAGGCCTGGCATTCCTCACATTCACAAGATGTCTTGTCAGAGGTGAAGGAAGGGTTTGATAATCAGATAAATCTTTGCCGGGACTGAGGATCGAACCCCGGCCGCCAGCATAGAAGTCTGACACCTTACCCCTAGACCGCCAGGTCACCCCTTTGCATTGTTGAAAAGCTTCATTTGAAGAAGCTATAATTTACCCTACTATCCTTAAAAATAAGTCAAACTCAAAATTAATATATAGAAATAAACTTTTTTAAATTAATTTAATCAAATAAGGATGTAAACATTAATTCAGCTATTAAGAATTAGAGGTTATATCTTCCATCTACAATATTATCGGATAATCAAACAGTTGATGGGAGAAAATTGAATGGTTAGCTTTATCAGAGATTTGATTGACAATACCCTCCTAATTGTTAATGGTGTAGCTGAAAATTAGGTTTAAGATACTTATTGAAGATCAACCTACATCAGTTCTCTGATTGTTTTTATTTGAGGTATTTAATGTGCATTTTCTGAATCGACAGATTATATTAGCACACGAAAATGTCTATGAACGAGAGCGAAATGACCTATCAGTTTTACCAGGAAAGGTATTTTCACATACTTTCTAGGGTTATTTTACATACCACATTGAACACGAGACCAAAGGCTTTAATTACTCTCCGAAGGAAGTTGTGCTACAGATGTTTATTGATCAAGATAAATCCTTCTATCACGGATGGGTTTGAACCCACTAACACTGATTCTGAGGCGAGAACTTTATCCCAAGTTTACAGAGGTCGACCTTAGCTTTGATAAAACCACTGATTATTGTCTGTGTGACTGGGCCTTACTATCATACATACATATCTTAAGTAACCTACCCCTTAGGAGGTGTGTTTCACAGTTTGAGAAACACTGCCCTAAGCCATGCAACCACCGTTATCTGTAACTATTTATTTACATGTACCTACGACGGTGGCCAAGTGGTCTAACGCGCCGATGACTGCCGATGACGGAGAGATCAAGGTTCAAAACTGAGGGCGTACTGTACTGATGGTGTTATTTCCAAAATTGTTTTCCAATTTACCTTCACACAAATGCAAATACAATTCCTATATACATATATAGCCTTCCTCATGCCTAAAACCATGAGCGTAGTTAGTATATAAGCGTATACGGTGTTAAGATGCAGTGCTAAAGAAAAATTAATGTAATGAAAAGGTGACCTGGTGGTCTAGGAGTAAGGTGTCAGACTTCTGTACTGGCGGCTGGGGTTCAATCCTCGGTCCCGGCACAGATTTATCTGATTAACAAACCCTTCCTTCACCTCTGACAAGACATCTTGTGAATGTGTGGAATGCCAGGCCTCCACCGTGGTTCGGATTCCACATTAAACTGTAGGTCCTCCATTTCATCTCACAATCACCCTACTACTACACATTAGCGTAAGTTCGTATAACCTGAACGGGTAGTAAGACGTGGTGCTAATAATAATAATGTAATGAAAAACATGCGGAGATTAAAAGTAAAATAATATATAACTAGTGTTAGGTAGCTCACGATGGGTCTGCAATGATAGTGGGGTCCAAGTTGTACACATAAGTGAGGGTGAATGGTAACACGACTGAAGCAACGATAGCCAAACTCAACATGGCTACACCAAGTCTTCTATTGTTCACCAGGAGTATCATGAACAATGGAGCGCAAAGGAACATTTGAACATCGCAAGCGATGAACCAAGCTGGATCAATACACTGGGAACAAAATATAACGTACACAACATCCACCTTTTCTTTTAGTATAGAACCACGATTAACACAAATCTATATCATATATAATAATATATTAAATAACCAGGCTATTATAGTTGTTAGCTGCGGTTACAGCCGCATCTAAATATCATATAATTTAAATTTGAAAATTATACCTGGACATAGGAATCGAACCCAGGACCTTGTCTTAGTACGACGATGCTCTAACTACTGAGATACCCAGGATTCATCCTGTATCCAAGACTGACGATCCCCGCACGTCAATCATAGACTCTGCCTTAAAATATGAGTGAAGAATTACCCTTGGCACGGAACGACTCCTGGATATCTCAGTGGTAGGAGCATTGATGTACTAAGCCAAAGGCTGTGACAAGGTGTAAATTTTCAATTTAAAGATAATTATATTATATATAGTAGCTATATATATATATACAAGAAGCAATTTTGTTGTCAAACTATTTGTATCTAAAGTGTTTAGTTTTACAGTAAATAGTGTTTTTTAATAGGCAATTAAAAAAGTAACAAGGGGGGAAAAATTGCACTCAAAATTTAATGAAACAAATTTCCATCTTAATAATAAATGACATTTTTTGTGATACAATCTGATTAAATAATGACAAAATTAATAATATATATCTATTAAACGATTGGTCGTAAATGAAATGACAAACGAATCAATTTTACCTAAAAACATTCAAAGATTATGTTTCAAAAAATTATATTAAAAATTAACGTTTGTTTGAATATATTAATAGTAACCAAACAACCATGAGATCAGTAAAAAAAATTCAATAGATTTGTTATATTCTGATAATAAACTGGATGAATACAAAAATATTGAGTTAAACTTGTTGCGATTTTCACCCTGTTGGGTGTTTAAGTTTTAAACATACATACATATAGACCAACGAAAAAATCAATAAGGATTTAAGATTAGGTTTAATCTGATCAAAATTCAATACAATTATAGATATCATTCTACTCTTTCCAAAAATGTAAATATTTATGTAGTTAGCAAGAGGAAAAAAAGCTGTAGAGCTAATTTTATAGAGGGATATTGGAAAAAATGAATTGGGTGATAATTGGGATCACCTAGAGGAATTAAGCTGAAGCGTAGTGTCGGAGGTCGGGCAGTATATTGTATTAATACACTTTAGCCTTTTTCGCATCATGTCTTTCCATCCATCCGGGCAGTCCGTATATTTAAACAAATGGCGAAGGAAGGAGGAAGGTAACATTTAGTGGAAGGTAAACTCATTTTCATGGAGGAAGAGTTGGTAGCTATTTAAGTAAAACCAACCTAAATACACCCAGCAACGGCCAATAAGACTGGGGGAACTAAGCGTTCAGTCCGCAGACATACCGATAAAGATTGAACAAAAAACACCCAAAGAGGCAAGACTGTTAGTTATTATAGCCTTAATTACTATTATTTTTAGAAAGTAGTAGTGGATGTATCGTACCATTACAGGTGGTCACATGGTCTAGGGTGTCAGTATTGCAATATACTAGATTGTAGGAGACGTGAGAGTCAAGGTTCATTTTTCTTTCGGAAGAACTGAGGGGATTTTTTCATAAATTATTTTTAGTATGTTTTCCCCCTCTACTCTTCCCACTAGTGCGGCTGAGCTTCCTATTTAATTAGCTTCCCTGCCCCTATCCTTTAAATAGTAATCTTATTAAAAAGGTGCTAATCACTTGACGGGAAATCCCTTCAAAATGAAGCATTTCTTATGGAAATGGCAGTCTTTAATTAAGCTCAAAAATGACTAGCAGAGCCATCAATAATATTATAATTTCTTTTTTTTTCTAATAAAAAAAAGCTTTATTCATTTGAGGGACATTTTATGTGATATTTTCTATCATTTGTCTTATCTCAAAACTGTGACATTTCGGAGAGAAATGCCATTGAAAATGGACTAGTCCAACATATTCATATATATTTTATTGCATTATATAGCATGTTTATTGGTACCTCTTGCCACTATTTTTGGGTATATAATATTTTAAAATAACACAAAACTTTTTAAACACATTTATGAAGGTTAAAAATTTGTTCCTCAGTAGACGACTCAGGATTAGTTTTAAACTATTCTCTATAATGTTGATATATTTAATCTGTAATACTCACTGGAAATTCCGCTTGTACATAGTTATTGATGTGAAGAGCGTTCGTCCACCAATTCTTCAAACAATTGTCTCTTTCTCTTCCAACCTTGTTCTTCCATAAGGGTCCCGACGACATGTCGTAGAGGAACCAAGCTTCAAAGGCTACCACAGTCATATAAGCAGGGGTCAACCTGGATGGTTGAATCAGTTTATTAATAAATATATTTTACTATGGGAATAAATCACAGCTTTTATCTGTTAGAAAACTCATTCTTCTTGGAACACCATCGGATTAATGTTTATTCCAATAAAGACCATGATACTTTTAACATTTCTTTGCCACATACATTTAGAATCATGGTTCTGTAGAATTTTCTCTCGCCAAAGCTTTCAATATCATAAGATAAATTTACCAAGCCAATTAGAATCAGATAACACAAGATAGTTCATTTTCGAAAATGTTCTGGATTAAAGGCTTAATTTTCCTTAACAATCAAAACCATGGTCCCCTAGAATATTCATTATCTAAACTGATCCAGATTAAAGACATAATTTACTAAACAAATAGGAACCAAGGCACACTAAAATCTTTAATATTTAAATTAATCAGTATAGTAAGAGTGTAATAAGGAACATTTTACTATCTCAGATCAATAACGTGGGAAAATATATCATTAAGACTATATTCATAAATTAATAATCTCTTACCTTATGTATCTGTTTATGTAAAGTATAAATAAATTAATTGATTTATCCTTCTGAAGTGCTTGTAAGCTATTCCAACCTAGAACAAATCCGCCTATGGTGAAAAATGTGTCAACCACCAAATGGCCATTCATTATCATGGCACCTCCTATTTCTTCATAGTACTGGGGAAAATGAAAACCACACTTTTTACATTAGGAGGACATACAAAAGTACGGTACTTATTAAAGTAAACAATGTAATTTTCTTAATATAATAACTAGTATTCATTAAAAAAAAAAGAGACAGAAATACTAGCATCCATACAAATTATTGACAATTATTTAAAAAAACCTTTTCATGACCACATAATCATAAGCAGAGTAAGTTCATTATGAAATTTATTGATATTTTAATTTTATATTTTCATATTGTTTATTAGTATTATAAAATATTATAATGTATAGAACAAACTAAATGTACTTACATTCCAATACCATTTTTAACATACGATATTTTAAAATATATACTTAATATTATATCACATATCGAATTAAAATTATCTTCCTATTTAGATAAAAGTTTTTTATTTTATATATATAGAAATTATAAAAAACTAAAAATTAGTATTTTATTTTACGATTTTAAGCATCCTTGTTAATAGATCTTCATTACTGAATAGCTGTAACTATAGCCCTTGATTAATTTAGCTCGTGATCACAATAATAGAGTAGGAATGAGGGAGGTAGACTTTAGAAGAAATGTTCCCTCATTCATAGAAAGTGGGAGAAGAAAACCACTAAGAAAACATCCCTAATCTACACCAGGCCAAGATTCGAGCCCCAGTCTCCAAGGTCATCGGAAACCAGACAAGACTAGACTTATGCCTCTTAAAAGTGGCCTCCAACGTGAATGATGTTTTGTTAATTGATTTCAAACTTTTAGTAGGGATGGATACCCACGCCCATTTATAAAAAATCTTTTTAGATTATGTTTGTGTCCACGTAGTAAAATAAAGACTAATGTTAAGTGGCACTATAGCTAATGTAAGTATTTATTTGATTGGTATAGTTGTTTCAAAACGTGACCTGCTCATGATTTTACTAAATTTGTTATTCATGACTCTATATATGATAATTATTAAAGAAACAATACCAATTATAGCTAAACATATTCACAACAAACTACCAGCTGCTCAATTAGGATATACGCCCTTACCTACTCCATGACAATAGACATTTGAAAGTTTATTGCCGCACTTGCAAAAGTACGCCACCTATCCCTAACTTGAAATATGTAGTTCTAATCAGTCCACTTCACAACACCTTATCTTTTTTAAGTCCATTCTAATGTTATTCTTCTATCTGCGTCTATGTCTTTCCAATGGTCTCTTCCCATTAGATTTGCCATTCAATATTCTGAAAAAGGTTCTAGATTCTCCTATTCGAACTGCATGTCATGCCGATCGTAATCTAAGAAACTTGATTATCCTAACAATGTTTTGTGATAAATACAGGATATGTAACTAATCATTATGTATCGTCTTCCAGCGATTATAAATATAAATGTTTTAGTAACCATTATCTGTCTTT
Source organism: Timema poppense (assembly GCA_902141375.1). Taxonomy (NCBI): domain Eukaryota; kingdom Metazoa; phylum Arthropoda; class Insecta; order Phasmatodea; family Timematidae; genus Timema; species Timema poppense. The sequence continues at coordinate 80,256 of CABFOV010000518.1, forward strand.
ATGAATGTGACAATTTTTCTTAGGGATATGATAACATATTGTAATAGTAACTTAACTTTAAAAACTTTGGACAAAACTAGAACACCTTTTCAAAATAAAATATCAAATTTAATGTCCAGAGTTAAGTAAATTATCCCATTATAATGTTTTTCAACACTGAACAATTTTTATAAAATACTCAAACTTCGATTTGGCTTCGAGAATAGTTAAAATTATTCGATTCAAATTTTTCTCGAACAAAAAAAAATGAACTAGTTCATAGTAATCCAAAGATTAGATTTGTTAAATTTTATTTGTGTTGAATTGGTTACCATTAAGCCATCAACCGGAAGGCCTGCCAAGGGCTCAATTCAGCCCCGTACCCAGGTAATTGACCAAAGCCACCATATTTTTAGATATTTACGACCAACCAGATAAAATTTGGGGTCATGTAAATCAAACATGAAATAACCTTTCGATTTTAGAAGTGGCCGTAGCAATAAACAACTTTAAAAAAATCTGTATTTTGAATTCCTTTCTCTCTGCACGGTAAACTCGTAAATAAGAGAAGCAAAGAAACAAGATAAGGCTCAATATATAAAAGGGCCAGTAAGTTAAATGTTTCCTGGTCAATCGTAGGATTTTTGCCAAGTTTTCAACTGCTTACTCAGACTGCTATGTTACCTTTCTTCTCCTGAAAAGTTCCTCTAGAGGCTTGGGGATGCACTAATTCTTAATATAGGTAAGCATTTCATTTTATAGCTTGATCTCCTCCACCCTTCCCCTTTATAATAATAATAATAATATTTAGCACCGCGTCTTACTACCCGTTCGGGCTATAAGTTTTAAGTACTAATTACTCTAATGGATTGGGAATTGGGAGGGTTGAATTAGAGGAAGTGAACCCGTATTTGCGTGGAGGGAGAGTGGAAAACCATTTAAGAAAAAGCACCGCCGGTTCACCCGACCGAGATTCGAACCTCGATCTCCCCGTCCTCATCAGTCGAGCTCAACACGACAAGCGCGTTAGTAAACTACGCCACCGAGGCGGGTTTCCCTTCTATAGTCCCGGGAACAATACCATAATAAAAAATCACACTCCTTTTGTGGTGAGCATATCTGAAAGTTATGTGTTGAACGTTTCAATCAAGCTATTTGTGCTTTGATTTAATATAGCTATTTACTAAATAGGGTGGCTAACAACTTAATCTAGTGGACAGAGAAGAGGTAAATAAGTAAATATATCTGCATTAACATGAAGAAAGAGTAAGAAAAAAACCAGAGATATAACCTGTGAGTAAAATCTCTTTTGGTAAACTCGATTGAGACTCGAACCCCAATCTCCGCGTCAATGGCAAACAAATCCAATGTGATTATAATGTAAAAGACCGCTCGGCCACAGCTTTTGGTAGCATTAACCACACAAATGAGCGAGCCATGAGTTGGACACCACTGACCTAGTTTAACATGTGAACACAATAACACCCTCTGTTTTGCTTTGTTCAGTGTCCACACCTCCATGAAAACAAAACGTTATTATTTAGACGTTTGAATAGTTGGCATGTAAAGTCGGTGAATTAAAAATGATGATTATCTCAGCACATATTATCACAAGCCATTCATTTCATTTGTTCTGGTAATTTATGTTGATACTTCATGTGATCGAAATGTATTTTTCGTTGTGTACACTTCATTTACCCTGGAAGGTAAATTCTAATCTGGAAGAAACTTTTAGATAATACAAATTTTTAGCTGTCAACATTGGTAATATGTTGATATATTATTAGTTCTATTTTAAAGGTATTGATAGTTTATATTGAAAGTGACAGATGCAGATTCCATTAAAGGTCCTTTCTAGGAAATTTGACTCTAACATGCTTACCTCTAGTGTTCCCACTATGGTGAAGCTAATATGATAGTGACATAGTGTAGCCCGTCAAGGTAAAATTATAATGTTTCACCATAAACGGAATATACACGTGATTCTCCCCTCCTCCCTCCCCATTATGGCTTTCTGACGTATGTTGACCAGAATTTTGGTTAGCAAACAAGACCACATGGATATATTTGTTTTGTAATATATTTTATCTTCTTATGGTCCATTCTTATAGCGGTAGTATTGTGCTAGCTCAGCAATAAATAAAACCATCCTACTACCACATTTGGCATCCCAAAAGTAACACAGATAGTTTATTTATATTACAATCCATCGTACTTAACTGTTTGTGCTAGAGTTTGGAGGAAATGTGCCTGCGTTTGTATTGAGAAATAGTGAGAAACCGCTTATGAGAAAACAACCTTCACTACACCCGGCAAAGATTTGAACCCCAACCTACACGTCACTAACAAACTAGACTAGATGAGTTTAAAATTGATTCCACCACTGATGAAGATCATAAATTTACGTATATATTTTATCACCATCACCTACTACTTGTTCGGGATTAAGGTACGCATATATTATAATCATTCTAATAGGGCGGGGATGAGGAAGGAAGCATTTTATAGATAATATAATCATGGAAGGAGAGTAAGAAATCATTTTAGAGAAGAAAAAAAACCCCTCATAAGAACGAACCCGGATTTGAAACCCGATCTCTCCGTCATCAGCAGGCCAGCCTATCACGTTAAATAAGCCTTAGACCATTCGTCCACTGAAGTGGGTCATAAATAGCTAATTTACATGTATCGATTTTGTTATACCTTTAATCAAAAGCACCATACCTTAACAGCAAGTTATAATAAGGTTGCATATATTTATAAAATATTGATAAAAGGTGCTAAAACTTTCCTAAAAATTAAAATATAATTATTTAATCTAATATATATGTATACATATATAAACATAGATATATATAAAATTGAGCTGTTATGTTATTTTTAAATGGAAGAAGGGACAGGGAAGGAGAGAAAAGATGCAAGGCTAAAAATATATATCAATCATAAGTATATTTCAAAAACCACTTTACCGTCTCAAGATGATGACTAGGAGAAAATAATTATATAAATTATAAATCTAAATAATTGTGATTAGTGTCGTGAGAATGCATGTCGATGCTATATGTATATATATATATTTTTAATCTAATATTATATTATTATTATTATTATTATTATTATTATTATTATTATTAGCACCGCGTCTTACTACCCGTTCAGGTTATACGCACTTACGCTAATGTGTAATGGTAGAGTGATTGTGAGATGAAATGGTGGACCTACAGATTAACGTGGAATCCGAACCGTGGTGGATGCCTGGCACTCTCCAAATTCACAAGATGTCTTGTCAGAGGTGAAGGAAAGGTTTGGTAATCAGATAAATCTGTGCCGGGACCGAGGATTGAACCCCGGCCGCCAGCACAGAGGTCTGACACCTTATCCCTAGACCGCCAGGTAATATTATATTAACCGCATCGAGATGCACGTGGACTAAATGCCAGGTTCATCTAGCCTAGCTTACTAGTGAAGGAGAGATTAGAGTATTAATCTTGTTAGGGTTCCAAGTTTTTTTTTAAATACATAATTTTCTCGTTCTATTCTCAAACATTAACGATTATATTTCCTATTAAGTCTACCTACTATTTCCTACACAATTGGTGTAAATATTCAGTAGTAAAACTCGAAGAAGATGAAGAAGAAGAAAGGGTGACATTAAATAAATAGGGCTAGGTTTTTGTTAATATCAGAGTGGTATTGGTCTGTAATATCTTTTTATCTCTTCATGAATATTCAATATGTCCATAAATACTCCCCTCATTATAGGCCTTAATAAGAAATTATTTTAGGAGCTATCTTAAAATAGTTTGCGTTGATAAATAACACAGCTCAAGACTTTTTTCCTTTTTTCCTTTTCCCAAACTATTGCAAACAGCTTCAAGATATTTCTAAAAATAACAAATTTATCCGACTTTATGTAATGGGTGAATAGTTTATAGATATTCTGTATTAACAAATGCCACCATTTCTTTGAATGGCTATAATTTTAATGTACTGCTTTATGATGTATCTTCCAAAAGGATTAATATTTTATGTGTTCAAGTCTGAAAACTACTATGTAATAAACCCTACTTCAGTGGCCACATGGTCTAAGGAGTTACTAGACTGCCAATAACAGGAAGACCGGAGTTTGAATAGAGTTTCGTGTGAACTGAGTGTGGTTTTTCTAAATGGTTTTCCACCATCCCTACACGCAAATATGGGCACATTTCCACTGAATTCAACCTTCCTCACCCCAATTTCATTAGAGTAATTAATGTATAACCTATGCGTATAACCTGAAAAAGTAGTAAGACGTGATGTTAAAAAACTAGCATATTATATTATGTGATAAAATAAGTTGAAAAATTAAAACCTTAGTTTGCGGTAGCTTTCGTCCCAACTTAAGTTAGAGGAATAACTAGCACATACTACAAAGGAACAAACGTAGAGAATAATTTAAGATTTGATTTAAAGGTAAGAACTACAACTCATTCTTATAATTTTTTCAAAACACGTTAATTAACCATAATCTAATACATTGAGTTTATTCCTAAAGGTGGGGATTTGGGAAATGCAAGGAAAGGTCAGTGTTTTTTCACTTTTTATAGCAAAAGATTTTTTGGCAAATCTAATATTGCTTCAGTAGAAAGAGAGTTTAATTTTTTTCACATGGTGATATCAACAGTTGTGAATATCTGTCATGAGCATAGCGATATTAAATGAGAAACTTCTTTAAATGAAGAGAGCCTGCTGTCATTAAATTCCCCGATATCCTTGACAGATATTGAAGAAATGTTTATATCACCATGTGAACAAAACTAAACTCTATGTTTGTACTGAAGCTATATTTAGTTTATTTTGACAAAAAAGAAGTTTTGATACAAAAACCGCAAAAACACTGACTTTTTTGGTGTTACTTAAGTCCACAAGTAACTTTTTAAATAGAACAAAGGACTATGAATCCTTATCTCATTTCCAACCAATATATAATTTGCTCATTTTCCAAAAAGTTAATAGATTAACTTTCATATAGAAATACGAATCACCCACATTGGTGAGAACTCAAACTAAACGTCAGGCTCACCTATACTAGTTTTACAGTGATGGCGAGGTCAGGATTCGAGTACCGAAGGGATGTATTGAAGATAATTTCTCCTAAATATTTTCCCATTCTTCTTACACACAAATATGTGTACAGTTCCTCTAAAATTCTAAGATCCTCATTAGTTTAGTTATTAAAACGCCTATCGTCTTAAAAGAAGGAGAAAATCAAACAAAATGTTCTCCGACGTTCTAATTTGAAAGATAATGTCAACTTCGACCAATAATATAGTGATATTTCTCTGCATTACAGTGATCAGAACTCACCTGCTCGACAGCATTGCCGTTGATTAATGGCCCGGAGGTGATGGCCTCCCCTCTGTGACCAATGATAATGATTATGAGCGTGTAGACTCGCAAACCATCAATGCAAGCGATGAACTGGTCACCATCATGGTCTACCTGTTTGGTTAACTGCCTCCAGTTTCTAAGGAGAGAAAACGATCTCTTGCATGTCATCCCTTTCTGCACTGAAAAAAAAAAAAATCATTAGCACCGAAAGAGGAACAGATTAGAGGCATCTGTCCTGAAGCTTAACTTAAGTTAGTGATTCCAAGGACTAAGCTAGCGCTTGACACGCTATCTGAACTCGATAGTCTGAGGACTCGATCTCAACTTGCAGCTGTGACAAGAGTTATTTTTTCTCTTCAAAAAATGCGATTTTACCATCCGTTTATATGGAGAGATTCCTTAAAAATCCACTTTTCCTTTCCTTATACCTAAGTGAAAGATGTCCATAAAACCATTTTTCTTTCCATTCTCAAGGTGGTTTTACTGAAAGAGCTCCTTAATATGATTTTTTTTCATCAGGTTAAATAATTTAAATTCTTAAAGATAGTGGCATTAAATTATACATCCAAACAATGATTAATGTAAGTGAAATAATCGTTAATGGTTAACCATTGTGAAAAACTACTCGCATTTGAGGAAATTATGTATAGTCTCAAGATAGGCTCACATTGAAAATACTACCATATCTTAAAGAGCATCTTAATATTACTAATATTAAGCTTTTGTTGGTAAATTGGGAATTTTTCTTAGGCTCTGCTTGAAACGTTAAAGTGCTTTCATTCGCAGGATAAAATATTGAGATTTACCAAGCATAAATAAACATTTACGGGAATAGCTTGTGGAAATTTGACTTTATTGATAGTATAAAGTTTGGTTGAAAATTGAGGATTTTCTTCAAATAAACCTTAACACCCTTGTCAATAAAGTGATTTACCTAAGTAATAAAAATTTCAAAACCTATTCAAGTCCTAGTGGATGTACATTTTTGCTTTAACTTAGCACCTCCGCTCACACTCAAATACACAAACACATCAATAAATATAGTCGTCACATTATGTTCCTTTAATTTATTCAGATAAATAACAACTAAAAATTACTGACTTCATGGAGATGAAAGAAGTAAAATAATGAAATCCAAGCAATAGTTTAATATAAGTCTTAAAACTTTTATAAGTTTTTAGCAGTGTGTTTTACTACCCGTTCGAACCATACGCACATATATTAATTATGCTAGTACGTTAAAAGATGAGGAATGTTGAATTTAGAGGAAAAAGTACCCGCATTTGCGTGAAGTGATATTGGGAATACACCGAGGAAAGCCACCCCCGGTCCATTCTATCGGGATTTGAACTTCAATCTGCTTGTTATCGGTAGTCTAGTCTATTGCGAGATCATTCGACCACCAAATTGTTTTGATTTAAATATCAAAAATTGAGAGATTTATAATTAATAATTAATACACGCATGGATCAATATACTTACACAGAAGATCATGAAATGTTGAGTCCATAATTTTATATTGACAAAAAAAAATTAAGTGTGGGGTGGTGCGGGATATATTTGTTATTGAGTATATTAATAATGCATGTTTTTAAGATTATATGTGACAAGAACGTGATCACAAAATCAAAAATAAATCGGATGTTAAAGGTGGGGTGATCAGGGTTTGAATCCTAGTCGGATGGTAGTGAGGCTGCTTTGCCCACTTTCCCTCCACGAAAATTCAGATATATTTCCTCTAAAATTCTGTCTTTCTTATCACCGTCCTATTAACGCAATTAATGTATGTGTATAATCCTAACGGGTATACCAGTATTACTAAGACGCAGTGGAAAAAAACAGACCAGTTCTTTCAGATATGCACTCAGTATTTTTCTCGAGTACTTTGGGTTGTTTCGACCACCGGCTTACTATACTGCGTTTTAAACTGCTTTAGGATTGAGGTCAGCGTAGCCGGAGAGGGGAGTGGAGGCTCGTCACATGCTTGAGCAATCCGTGAAAGGTAGTTGTCATAGCAACCGATGCACGTTGCCAGATTTCTTGACAGTCAATAAGTATGCTTGCTTAGTAGTAACGTGCAAACTCCCGCTATGTGGCAACTATACTCCCCAGCCTACCCACCCCGCGGATCCTAAAGCAGTTTAAATCGCAGTATGAGCCAGTCGTGGCCTACACCCGGGTAGCGGGGCTGCCGCTTATAGGCTTTCAGGTACATCTTCTCTTGGTGGTAACCTTCCCTAACTGAGGCTATGGGTTCTGATGATGACTTGGATCATTATCACCAACCCTCACACTTCCTGCCCATCCATCCGGGAGCCAACTGACCAGACCCTGGTCAGAGCTTGTTGGTTTTAAACCTGATCAGTCTCCTGTATCTCGTTTGCAACTGACCTGGTTTACACTGGGGTTCAACCCAACCTTCACCAGGTTATTCAGATCCCGGGGTGTGGTGGGAACAGGATTGAGTAGGGGAGGCTATGCGGAACCCACTAGGTCGGAAGAAAGAGGAAGAATGGTGGAAGGATAGCAGAAGATGGAGGAGGCATTTTACTAAACCATCCCAGATACAAGTTAGAAACAGTTGATGATGATAACGATGATTTAGTATTTTTGTCAAATCATTATACTATAAAGCCACATGACTAACTGACTCACTCACTCACTAACATTAATATTTACCGACTTCCTTTTGAGCTAGAAACTTGAAATTTGGCAAATATATAGCTTCTATCCTATAACCGAAGGGAAAATGACATAAAGTTAAAATTTTTAACCTTTAACCCCCGATAAAAACTCAAATTGTTGGAGCAACTTTAAAGTTGGCGCGGACCTTTCTTTGGGGGTCTATTGTGTCTAAACGGTAAGACCTATCAAAAAACGGATTCCATCAGAGCTAGATTTTTTGATTTTAGGTAAGTTTTTCACATTTTCCACACATCTAAAAAATTTTCTGACACACTTATGAGACAGCTAGTGTCATAAAATTGTAAAAATAGATCAACTTTCAAAACAACGCTGGAATTACATTAGTTTACACTTACTGGGGGTCTGGGGGCGGATCCCACAACGAGCAAAGCGCGTTTGAGAATATAACGTTGTAATTCCAGTTTGTGAGGAATAATGAGCCCCTTTTCTATTTTAATAAGGCTTATAATTTAGTTGTATGTTTACATTAAAAGGTATTGAAATCTATAACATACATTCTTCACAATTGTTCTTCAGAGGAAGATCTGATAAGGTACTCCATATGATTACTATCACATACATGAAGATACACAACCTAAAAAAAAGAAGAAAATATGTCAATTCAATTACTTTTATTTAAATTATTGTATTTTTTTATGTTAATAGGGGTACAGGCAAGAAACTTGTTCTTTTTATATAATTGAAAAATTTACTCACTTATACACGCTTTGAATACATAAAGATGTTTTCAAAATGTAATTTAGATTTTCCAGCCATTGATAATATTATTTGACCCAAGATGAAAATATAATCTTATAATTATTTAAATATATTTCAAGACGATCCGAACATTTTAAAATATAAGATTTTAGAAATATACTCTATTATAAGTGCTCTAACTATACAGGATGTACCATAAGATGTGGGACCCACCTCGACGGTGGACAGGAGACACAGATACAACGAAGAAAGTTAATACAAACATGTACCATTTGACCTTATTTCCAAGTTCCAGACAAGTGGGTGACCTGGCGGTCTAGGAGTAAGGTGTCAGACTTCTGTGCTGGGGGTCCGGAGTTCAATCCTCGGTCCCAGCACAGATTTATCTGATTGCCAAACCCTTCCTTCACCTCTGACAAGACGTGTATTATTCACAACTTGTGAATGTGTGGAATGCCAGACCTCCACCGTGGTTCGGATTCCACGTTAAACTGTAGGTCCTCCATTTCATCTCACAATTACCCTACCATTACACATTAGTGTAAGTGCGTATAACCCAAACTGGTGCGGTGCTAATAATAATAATAATAATAATAATAATAATAATAATAATAATAATAATAATAATAATAATAATAATAAAGCCAAGTTATACCGCAAAACTGTTTGTATAACATACTCGATATCTCTCGACCTGTTGACTAGGTATTCTACAAGTAGCCCCATGGCTTCTTTGGTGCTGACTGACAGCTCACAGCTGACTTCTGACAGTCAACATTTAGGTATATAACTAAATTTTAACTGTCAGAAGTGAAAGCTGCTAAACACATGTTTTTGCAGATCATTTAGTTGGGCATAGAGATATATAATTTGGTCTGGTAACTTTTCAAAGCCATCAGCTGTCAGTCAGCACCAAAGAAGCCGTGGGGCTACTGTATTTGGGCTATTCCTGGTTATTTCAAACACCCGGTATATTTGAAAAAGAGAGTAATTCTACGAGATGATAACCTTAGGATTGCATTCAGGCCAAAGGTGGACTTTTGGGAGCTTCCTATAGATTTAATAATATCCATGGTTTTGTTGGTAAGGATAAATTTAACAATAACTAAGGAAGAAAACCTTAACCGAAAAAATAATAAGTTGATGTTTTGTGTAAACAACTCCACGCCAAATAGTCATTTCTTGGTTTTGTTGGTAAGGAAAAATTTAAGATTAATTAACTAAGGAAGAAAATTTCAACTAAAAGAGTAATAATAACTTGATGTTTTGTGTAAACAACTCCACACCAAATAGTAATTTCTTGTTTCATTATTAAAATTGTTAATATTTAATAAAAATATTTTCACATTCTTCACTATCTTACTAATATTATCAACGCAAAAGTTTGTGTGTTTGAATGTTTGTTACTCAATCACGTCAAAACTGCTGAATGGATTCAAATGAAACTTTGTACGTTGGTTGAGTATGTCGTGGAATAACATATATGACTATTCCCAACCTTTGATTTTTACATAAATAACAGTTCAAAATGAAAACATATGCACAAAAATACTATTTAACTTTACTTTGTACGTTGATAGAGAGTGTCCTGGAATAACATATATGACTATTCCCAACCGTTGATTTTACATTAATAACAGTTAAAAACAAAAACTTAAGCACAAAAATTCTATTTAACTTTTACCATAAAGGTGGCTTAGTATTTACACATGAAAACAACAAATTTTCTCTCAACTTTTCGCTCTGTTGAAATATTTTGCAGATTAGGTGGTGCGTGATTGGTGTATGCACATGCTAATATGGAGTTTTGCAACTCAATGCAAGCTATCAAATACATTTGCAAATATATCAACAAGGGCAGCGATCAGGAAATTATTCACGTTCGGCAAGCAGGCAATGTGAACATTGATCCTAGGAATGAAGTGCAAACGTTCAGGGCTGGCCGCTACATAAGCCGCAACGAGGCGGTGTGGTGGATCTTGGGCTTACCATTGCACGAGAGACATCCCACTGTCATCCACCTGGCAGTGCACCTACCCAAAGGCGAGCGCGTTTACTTCAATGAGCAAAATTTCGGTGAAATAATCATGGCACCCTCTACAACGTCATTGACGGTATTCTTCCACCTCTTCCAAAATGAAAGGCGAAGGCTAAACTTATTAGTAATTCACAAAATGTTATCAACATCTCAGCCTTAATACCTCTCCGCACGATTACTATTTATGAAGGATATACACACCCGCGCTACTACATCCCAATCCACTATACAGGTGTCTATTCCCTTATATATATATGTATATATCTCAAATATTTGCTCATAATTTTACTGTCCTGACATCATAGGCTTGGAACAAACTAAATAACTCGACTCGTCACCTAACATCCAAAATTCCCTTCAAGTGTACGGTCACGGAATTTATCTGGTCTAATAAGCTAAATTGAGTTTTTGAAACTACTTGAGATTTAAATGAGTGTGTGAATGAGTGTGCGAATGATTTTAGAGTTAGTTGAATCTTTCTCTATTATTATTATTATTATTATTATTATTATTATTATTATTATAAGCACCGTGTCTTACTACCCGTTCTTAAAATTTGTTTGTTTTTCAATAAATGCATACTGTCTAGAGCTAATTCTATCCAGTCCACCTCATTACATCCTATCCCTATCTTGAGATAGTTCTATCGATTCTCCCTCATTATAATTTATCCCTGTATTGAGCTACTTCCATCCAGTCCACCTCAGTACACCCTATCTCTTTTAGGTTCATTCTAATGTTACTCTACCATCTGCGTCTAGGTCTTCCCAATAGTATCTTCCCATTGGATTTGTCAGTCAGTACCCTGAACAAGGTTCTAGAATCTCCCATTAAAATTGCATTCTCTGTCCACCGTAATCTAAGTGAATTGATTTTCTTAACAGTGTCTTGACCACCTTGTTTTAGAACATATTAGATTTGTTTTCGTCATGTAAAGTAATATACCACGTTTTACACCCATAGATAGCAACCGGTAAAATTAGTGTTTTGTATTTTTGAGCTTTACGTTCCTGGGAAGCCTGCGAGATTTCGAGAAGTTTAGACCTAGCGGCTGGGTAATAGAATGCATTTACAGACTGTATTATTTTCACAATGACCAATATAATATCTTTATTGCTAATTATTCCTACATATTTAAACTCATTAACTATATTAGATAATATGTTGTTATTAATAATCTATAAATTATCAACCCCAAGCTGTGGTTTATGTATGATATCATACATTTAGTCTTTTCAACGTTCACTTCCAAACCTATTTCCTTACAAGCCTTTACTTTATGCTGCGATTTAAACTGCTCTAGGATCCGTGTGGTGGGTAGACTGAGGAGTATAGTTGCCACATATTGGGAGTTGGCGCGTCACTACTATGCAGGCAAACTCAGTGACTGTCAAGAAATCTGGCAACGTGCATCGGTTGCTATGACAACTACCCTTCACGGATTTGTTGAGCATGTGACGAACCTCCATTCCCCACTCTGGCTTCTCTGAACTCAATCCTAACGCAGTTTAAAACGAGGTATAATAATATTTATGCATTTATTGCCTCACCTTCCTTAATATTGCCCAACAAAGCTAAATTATCTGCTCATCCTAATAGCTGCATTGAACTGCTTAACGTCAATTCTTCCTATTCTCTTGCATTACTCTAATACATACTCTAAGGCTAGATTAAAAATAAGTGTGGAAAGTGAATCTCCTTGTTTCAACTCTTTATGTATTTCAAAAGTGTCTGATAAGTAACATTCAACCCGTATCCTGCCAAGAGTTTTAGTCAAACATACCTCAATTAACTTGACAAGTTTTTTTGGGTATCCAAAACTTTACTAAAATTTCATATAGTATGATTATTTTAACTGAAGAATATGCCTTTTTTTAAAAAAAAACTCTATGTATAATTGATGAACCGTCATTTTGTATTCCCACTTTTTATAATAATTGCTGAATATTTAAAATCTGATTAATTGTTGATCTTTTTCGTCGAAATCTACACTGATGATGTGTAGCATGACTTCTAAATAAAATTACATCTACAACCAAGTATTCTATAAAGACTTCAAAGCAAGAGAATTAGAACTAATCTAGTCCATTAAACTGTAGCAGATATTGACGCACTCTGGATGGATGTTGCCGGATACAAACACCATGCCCTGGCGAGCCGTTCCGAGAGCGCAGGCATGGCAGCGTCGTGTTCGTTGAACACACCTGGTTGGAAAAGAACGACGTCTTCATGAACTCGACGCTTCTTCAAAGATCGCCATTGTGCCAGCAGACCTTCCTTGCAACTCTTCCCCACTCTACCCGGTTCCTTCTTCTCCTTAGATTTCCTGGTGGAGATTTTGTTCCAATGCAGTGTCGTAGCTATATATATAACGAATCACCCGGGACTCACTTTATGGCATTTCATTGTAATAAATCGAAGGAGAAACTTCTTCTTCAATCTTCCTCAGCGGCATAAAACACTAGTGGTCACAATGTATCCATGAGTATTATACCAGATGTTTGACCTAGATTTCTATGTCCCTCAGACATGGCCTGTTGTCTTATATTGTTATATTATTTCTACGTCCATCAGACATGTTGTCTTTAGTCAGTGTGACTAACTTTACTTTGTATGTCCATCAGATATAACTGGTTTTACTATAATGTTTTCTTTAGTCAGAATGACTAATATTTCTTCTACGTCCATCAGACATGTTGTCTTTGGTAAGGGGGACTAATTTTACTTTGTATGTCCCTCAAACATGGTTTCTTTTGTCAGGTAGTCTGGCTACCATTTTCCCTATATCCATCAGACGTAGTTTAAGTACGGGGGCTGTATGCTCTATATATGTGTAGGTCCACGTGTTCAAGTTAACCCTAACTCATAAATTCATATTTCTTTTCTGAGTCCTTAAGACACGGTAATATTTCATGACGCCCTAAACAGCATGTTCACTTTTCCGTATGGTTACAAGCAGGCAATCTAACACGTTTGTCCAGGACCTAGTTAGGTCACTGACTGTATGCATTCTGGTCGACACCTTTGTGAAAATATTTACGGTGCGCCACTTGCGTGAACACTGCTAGTTTGAAGTAGTGGCCCACGTTGATAGTACTTTCCTCCAGCACCTTTTGGCGCCTGACTCTCCTTGAGGTTTAAAACAAGCGAGCTAGCTTGAATAGTATTCGTTTTAGTAACTCCAAAAATAAAGGATCTTTAGCTATGGAACTGTTTTTACTATTTCCCATGTTTAGATCTTACTTATTTTAGTCCGGTGTTAGCCCAGCTATATTGTCTTGAATGATTCTCTGAACTCAACTCCCCATTTTACCGTAGTCGTGTGGTGTTAGACACTTCATCGCTAGAGTTAGAACTAGTATCCATATTTCTGGAGTCATCAAAGCAAACTACCTCATGTTCTATCTAACCTTGATGGATTCCTTTTACTTTTTATCAATACCCGGTTGTCCAATCGAATGTTTTTGACATTCATAAGAGAACACGATTATCATCAAGCATCCAGTGTATGATATTGCTTACCATATGTAATCTTATTTATTGTTATGATATTTTAATAATAAATGTATTTCTGTTACTTATAAGAATTTGTGATATTTACCTTCCATATCCTTCATCACGTATAAATCAACAATTTACTAGTAATTGTTTCCTTCTCTACATATTAAGGAGAGGTAACCAATTCAGATGGCCAATTATTTACTTTGAAAACTCATTAGAATTAAGTTAGATAACATTTTATGGCATGTTGGTAGTAGTGAGATACGTCTATAATCATCGCAAGTGTGGGTACTGTTCTTTTTGATTCAACCTTCCTCATTCCTAACTCGTAATTAGTATAATCAAGCTCTTTTGATTCTAACAATGGTTAAGGAAGTAAAGAGCCCTCATATAACAAACATAAACATTTACTTTACCTCAGAAATGATCACGCTTACAAAGGCGTTAGCTTAATGTTGTCTGAACCATCGGTAACAAAGAGTTCAGGGCTCAAATCCCGACTGTATGTACTAAGGGTAGCTCTATGCAAATCCGAGTACCTTACCACTGAAATATACCTTTCTTGTTTATAGCTACTTATTTCTGGTAAAGATGCAGATAGCTTGAACAAATTGTTAGACGTGGGACATAATAGGTAAATACCCCTTTCTGGTGGCCACGTGGTCTAACGTGTTACTCTCGTGTTATACTAGAGTGCCGAAGATGGGGAGATTGGAGTTCAATCCCAGTTAGGTGTAATGAGGGTGTTTTTCGCTAAGTAATTTTCAACTCTCCATTCATGCAAATTCAGGTGAATTTCTTATAAACTAAGCCCTCACTATTCCTAACTCATTAATGTAAATAGTACATAGGAGTACAACCCGAACGTGTAGCTAAAAAAAAAGGCAAATACTTAAAACTAAATTTACCCTCGTTTAATAAATTCCCAAACTTTATACAAGTTATAAATAAAATTACACAATTTTTTTTTTATAAGTTAATATATTCATTAATGCACATTTGATTTAAAAAAATACAAGACCACTTTTAATATCTTACAATAGGAATATCCGATGTCGACGAATGTAACTAGGTCATATAAATTAAAATTAATTATGCCTGTATTTCATCAATTTTAACTCCAGACAGGGTTGTTGAATGGTTTTACACTCCTAAATGTAACCCAAGAAGTCGGTTGGTATCTACCTTGGTTTGAGCCCAGTATAATGCATTGATTGTAGGTTATTTACAAACTACATATCTTACAATTAATTCAAATTGTCCGAATATTTACTAAATGTATATATAAGCCCTTAGCCTAGTTACAAAAAAAATCCAGGACCTTTCCAGGTTTTTCAATCCAATTTTTTTCTGGCACCACATTTTCCTAGTATTCCTCAGTAAATGATGATTTTAATACTTACTACATTGATTACCAATTTAAAAAAAATAAATGTTAGAAGCCTTAAAACAACAACATTTTCTCTGTTTTTTTAAATTATTTATGACACTCTGCAAATGTGTTATGCGTTATTTGTGACTGTTAAAATGTGTTAGGTATTATTTGTGACACTGTGCAAATGTGCCATAAAAACAAACACCAGACATTGCATTATGTAAACATACGATAACATTTATCTAAAATTGGTTTTAGTGTTTAGGAACGAAACAAATAATTTTCAAAGTAGATTATTCAGATTCCTTGAATTTTTGCTAATTTTAATTGAATTTCCTAAGCTATCCCTGAGTTTTAGAGGTTTTTAAAAAATATTTTCTATCCTTGTAGCCATACTTTACAGTAATGGAATAGGGATGAAAAAAGTAGAGTTATAGAAAGTGTATACAACATTTATGTTGAGGGAAAGTGGAAAATAATTTTTGATGAGCAACCTCAATACACCCACTAGTGTCCAAAAACCCACCCCCTCACCATCGGAAAAGATGACAAGATGAGTGTAGCACTTTTGGTCCTCGTGATCACCGGTGTGAGTTTGTTCGATTTTTGTTTCGATCTCTCTAACAAAATCATTTTATCTTAGAATCTCTCGACATATTTACAACCTGATATTAAAAAATATCAACTTAGCCTTAGCGTAACAAAGAACAAAATAATTTATTTTATTATAGAAATATCTCAAATGAAGAAAAGTAGATTTAGTTTCTTTTGAGCTTATTATAATGTTTTAGTAATCAAAATCTTTATTTTTATAACCAGGTTGATTTTTCCAATTTTTAACAGCATTTAAAATAAATTAACAAGTAATCATCACTATACTATAAAGCCAAATGGTTGTCTCACTCACTGACATTAATGTTTACCCACTTCCAGATGAGCTAGAAACTTGAAATTTGGCAGCTTCTAGTCTGTAACCGATGGAAAGATTACAAATAGTTAAAAAAAAAAAAATTAGCCCCCAAAAATAATTCAATATGGCGAAGCAACTTTAAAGTCAGTGCGAACCTTTATTCGGAGGCCTCTTGTGGCTAAACGGTAAGACCTATCAAAAAATGGATTACACCAGAGCAATATTTTATGATTTTAGGTAAAATTTGCACATTTTCCACACTTTTTAAATTTTATGACACACTTATAGAACAGCTAGAACCAATCAACTTTCAAAACAACGCTGGAATTACATTAGTTTATATTCACTGGGGGTTTGGGGGTGGAGCCCACAGCGAGCAAAGAGAGTCATATCACTATAAAACAACTTGCACCTAAACAAAGTGTCCTTCCGCGGCAGATCTGTTAAGAACCTTCCAGGTAAAGATAATTGAAAGATTTACAAACCTTAGACTATGAGTGAGAGCAGCCAAGTTTACTTAATGGGCTTTTAGCAAGAATATAAAGGAAGTAAAAGGACATCGATTTTAACTAGCAATATATTAAAATGGTTTGAAAGCGTTTATTCAGTTAATTAATATAAACACCCATACCGTTAGAAGCGTAAACTATTTGCACTGTGCATCTAGTTGGTGAGAATTTAAATTTACTTTTAATTTCACCGTTCAAAGATTAAATATGAATAATTATTTATATATATTACCAATAACTAGAACTTTTGGTTGGATTTATGATGCCAAGCATTTCAGCATAATATTACCTTCAATTTGACATAATAAATATTTTGTTATCATCTATAGTAGTTGAGATAAAAGTTTCGTGAAGACTAACTTTTAGTTAATTGGGTGTAATGCTGGTTGTATGTTGCCGCGTCTATTGTAATGTTCTTTCCTAATAAGAAGCGGTGCACAAAATAAAACTCCATCGGAAATGTAACACGCTTCGGTGGCCGTATTGTCTGAGGCAGGGGTGGGTAACCTTTTGACATTGGCAGGCCACCTGTACCTTCACGGATTCCTCATAAGGCCACACACTTCATACACAGTAAATTTAGCCGAAATTATAAAGACGTAATTTACCTAAATATAGCCCATAAAGGAGCAAATGTTTTTTAGTCTACTTCATTGCATTTTCATTCAGAGAAGACAAATTTAAATTTATTGTATGCTTATTACGTAATTATAGAGGAACATCCTTTTTATATAAATATATATAATATACACTATTTTCGCTTTTTCTCGAGTTATTTCTCTATGGATCCCGGTTTATTTTTAAATTTAATGGTAGTTATGTATTGCACAAGCAAACCTAAATATATTTAACAGCATATAATAAGGAGTATGGATATGCTAAAAGGTCACCCTGAACATCTATAAAGGTCACCAGTTTCTTATTACTGCTCCAAGGTGTCACTCTCACCATAAGGCTGTACTGTCGTTGACGGGGAGGTCGAGGTTCGAATCCCAGTCGGGTTTACTAAGGGTGGTTTTTCCTAAATGGTTTTCTACTCACCATCCACACAAACTGAGGTACACTTCTTCCTCTAAACGTAACCTTTTCCAATCCCTAGTTCATTAGTTGTTTTTAGCACCGCGTCTTAATACCCGTCGGGCTATGCGTTTATGTACTAATCACGTTAGTGATTTTAGGGTAAAGGAAGGTTATATTTATATGAAGTATACCGGCCTTTACGTGAAGGGAAAGTGGAAAACCACTGACCGAGATTCGAACCTCGATCTCCCCTTCATCGGCAGTCTAGTCAATTGCGAGAGTAGTGTGCCGCGGGCACCGCGGTGATTCCCATTAGTTTAAATATAAGCATATTCCGGATGGCTACTAAAACACGTATCACCAAATAAAAATAAAATGTCCCATCATTTAAGAACACAGTGTACTCACCATACTACTTGAGATACATTGAGGTGTTCTGATAACTCGTCTTTCTTCTGACACATACTTTCAGAGACTTCCACTCTGAATTTTGTTTGCGTAGATGATTGAAATGTTGTCAGAACTGTATTAAGCCAGTATTCTACGTCAGACGCTCCACAAGAAGACGGGAAACAGACCCCATGGTAAAAAACATTCCTCCTCATTTTCATTCTGTCATTTGAAGCCTGAAATATATACAGTATATATAATATATTTGTGAAATTATTGCTGAATAATTTGTACTGTTTTAAAGAAGCACTTCAGCACATGTGTTTAATTTATTTAAAAATTAATTTAAAACAGATTTAAAAAATCAAAAATACATCTCCGCACAATATAACAGTGTTTATAAAGGGGCATTTTGTGCCAAACTTTAATATGAGAAAATATCACAGATTAAAAATTTTCCTTAAAAACTCTAGTCTCCATATTTTCTTTGAATTAATATTTTTTATGTAGACTATAGTATTTTATTACAGATGGGGTAAATCCAAACACATCAACTTAGTAAACTATCTTACTTATTTCATTGTGGATTATAAGCTATGAAGGTCTAACCAAATACTAAAAATGTTACGTTGGTACTGAAATGATCTTCAAACTGTATTAATAGCTTATACGGTCTCCAGGGTATGGTTTTATTAGTCATAGGGTAGGTTTAGTATTTCCACTGACTTCACATCATCTCATTGAGGGTACGTGTAGACAATCTCCGTGATTCTACCCTCGGCAACGTTCTGTGCCATCAAAGCGATATAAAGCATCTAGCTCGGTTTCTTGTGTGTGTAGACTTTTAGCCTCTCTGAACGTTAACCAGTGTAGACTCCCGGAAGTGGTCTACACCTACCCGCAATGAGATAATGTGAAGCTAGTGAACATGTAGGTGTGAAGCCAGTGGAAATACTAAACCTAGCCTATGACTATTAAAACCATACCCTTGAGACCGTCGGTATAAATTTCTCTTTAGGAAAAACTACCCATGATACTATCCAGGAATCAAGTCCGGGACTTCTAGACTCGTAATCAGGTGTACTGAACATATATCACAGTGATGGCTACCATAAATCATCAAGGTAATACAATTCACATGATATTGTTGTTCGAATCCCAGTGAGGTTGAATATTTGGCTTTACTCCAGTACAAAAGGGTGCATGATTCGGAGTTCACTAAAATCTGTGGATTTAGGCATCAGCAGTTCCCAACAACGACAGGTGCTTGCGTAGCAATGATAAAACTAAGTAAAACAACTATGTCAAAAATTAATTCTATAATTTCAAACACTTCACTTGAACCGAATAAGAGACAATCAATCGTAAAGATGGATTGCCTTGGGAGCAACCTTATCTCACAGTTTTACTTTAATGTATTAATAAGCAATGGTGTGTGTTCTGTAGCTAAACTTCTTGACCGATGGTGTCAATTTGAAAGCTATAAGATAAAATGCATTCTGGTATTTAATACAGCGACTGTAAATTTTATTCATAGATTTAATACACTATTAGGTGGTCGAATGGTATAAGGTTTCACTCTTGCAATATTCTCGACTGTCAATGACGGGAAGATCAGAGTTTGAATTCTGGTAAGGGATATTCCACTTTTTCTTAATGTAGAAAAGGGTACACTACATTTAAATTAAATTTTCCTTATCTTTAACACATTAGCATAATTAATTAATAATCGTATATCCTGAACGGGTAGTACGAAACGTTGCTAAAAATAGCTATAAAATACTTTTCCTATGTAGGTATGACTATGGATTAAACACAGGGGTAGTTTTAAATCTCACCACCACTTTTCTAGAATCACCACTGACCCGCAGTTTCTCCCACGCTGTCCCCGCATCGCTCGCTCGCCACTTCAGAGAGTTGAACTCGACCCTTGCTAGACAATATCGTCCCGTTATGTTGGCGCCATTGTCCACGTCAAGACATTCGTCGAAGTTGCCGAGGTTGTAGGCCGCTCCTTGCAGGACGCCCATTGGGAACTTGGAAGTTGCGTCGAACACTGAGGAAGGATAGACAAGTGGTACAGGATACAAAAAATAATTGTTCGACGCGATTGTTCATATTTTTCTCATAAAGAATATGTTATTAAAGCTTGTAACAGATGTTTCATAAAGAGGCTATGCGTAAACTACTTAATAGAAGTTTCCTCAGAGAAACAAACATGTTGTTTTGATAATTATCTTAAAAAATATCAAGAGTTTTTTTAGCACCAATATCTTACTACCCGGTCAGATTATACGTTGTATCCAGGTATATATTTTATACAAAATTGCTAAGCCATTTTATAACAATTTCAAAAATCAGTCTTCAGTAAAATACTCTTGAATACATTTTTTTTCAATAAACAATCATAAAGTGTTTATTTATCATTTATAGCAAGCACTCCTCAGATATTCAGTTTACATGAAATTGTTAGAATTTTTTTTTAAAAATATAGAATTTTCAAAGATCAATCATTATAAACTTTCCTTAATTTTAGAGATTGAATCAAAATAATTAAATTATTTAGAGGTATAAGCATATAACTTATCCAGTTCCTTCGAGGCGACTGCGGCTGGCGACCAGACTGCTCTTCCAGCGTCTGTACAGTGCGTCTGCGTCTACTCTCGGAGAAGTGTGGACGCAGACGCAACACCAAGAAAGCGTGTTTTAGTAGAGTTATATTTAGTTTAGTGTTTTATTGGTCTAGTTTTGAAAATGGTCAAAGATTTCTCCATAGAATAGAGTAAATATTTAATTGAAGAGGTGCTAACGAACCCCTCAATTTTCGACACATCTTCGTCAGTGTACCTACATGTGAAGGGCAACACATGGAAAAAGATCTCAGGAATAATTGGTCGATCAAGTTAGTACTATTTATCCACATTTTTCCAAAATAACAAAATAAAATAGAACATTAAATAAATCACAATTGAAAAACTCAGATAGTCGAGGAACGATTTGTGCTACACATACTAACATTACCCACTACTGGTGACCAAGAGACGCATCTAGGGCAACACTGTATCCGGCATCTGCGTCTCATCGGCCCACGTCTGTGGTCGCAGTTACGAGACACGAGTCACACCGAGGGAATCCTACCTTATTATTACAGGTAGAGTCTGAAATAAATCAATATTTGTGTGGAGGGCTCCACTAATATACGAATGATATAATATTATCCATGCCACCACAGTTGGGGTGTTATTGGGTAAATGATATATCAGGTAAAGTTACTTTTAAAGCCGCGCATTTACGCAAGTCTGTGTTTAGAACGTATGAATATTTTAAGGTGATGCATTAACATTTTATATAGAGAACATTAGGATACAACTATAAAAATCACACTGTGGTTTGCAACTTTCAATGCAATCGAACATAGTTTATTGCAACAGTTGATCCCGCTGGAGCTGAGCTAATCTGACCCATATAAAGACCAGAACACCTACAAACAAAATTCAATTGTAATGATATGTTCCCGGAGGATGGAATAAGAGGGAGTAGGGATTTGTTAGAGCCACGAAAAACTGGAAATAGAATCTGCTTTGCAGCTTAATGTAATCGTTACAAACAATAGGTCCATTTAGTTGGTCTATTAGATTAATTTTAGCCAACAAATCTTACATAACTTGACATTGGAAATATTAAAACAGCAACAGTTAATTTTACGAATAAATTATATTGCAAGTAATGTATATGTTGAGTTGCTTCTTACGGCAATTGCCTCACTCTGGATCTAATCCAGAGAAGCGTCGATCTCATTGGAACTATCTGGCTAATTCGATTTTGTGCATTATGCTTTGCTGTCGAAAGCCCTTCGCCACGTTTTGTGTTGGTGAGTAAATGAATGTTGCAACTTATGAGACGAACTGTAAAAATATAAAATATAAACTATAAAATAAACTTTTAATATATGGAATATTAATAATGTTGGACCCGCTTCGATGGTGGTATGGTCTAACTCACTCCTCTCGTGTTAGACTAGACTGCTGATAATGGGGAGATCGAGGTTTGAATCTCGGTCGGATGTACTGGGAGTAGTATTTACAAACTGGTTTTCCGCTCTCCCTTCACGCAAGTGTGGTTACACTTCCTTTAACTATAACCTTCCTAATCCCTAAATACACTAGCATAATTATTACTAATTAGTACACACTGGTCAATGGATTTCTGTAGGAAAACCTCAAAACCAAAAAAGATAGAACATGCGTGGTGGGAATAGCAACTACCAAAGCGTTCTATACCCCCTACAGGTGACCTGGTGGTCTAGGGGTAAGATGTCGGACTTCTGTGCTGAGGGTCCGGGGTTCAATCCACGTTAAACTGTAGGTCCTCCATTTCATCTCACAATCACCCTACCATTACACATTAGCGTAAGTGCGTATAGCCCGAACAGGGTAGTAAGACGCGGTGCTAATAATAATAATAATAATATACCCCATACACTGGTTATCTAAGTGATATCCATGAAATATGTATTCGGTGTGATAATGTTGTATGATCTCTCAAGGCCTGATTGGCCAATCAACGACTAAATTTGGCGAGAAAATGTGACAGCTTGAGGGAAAATATAGCTTGATTCAAAAATATTGTTATAATCGCAACAGTGGAAAGAGACATTAAAACTTCTTTGTTTACGTGGGAACTTCTATGATTACGCCAATCATTTCTGGTATTTCATTGTAATCTGTAAATAGTATTCTCGTCTTTAGAAGAGCTTGAAATTTAGTGGGAATCTTATGCAATCAAAGTAAAACAGCCGGTTTCCTTGACTGTTTTGGGAGGTTAACCGCCTAAGGGTCTAGGCTAAGGTGATGTAGGGGAAGTCATAAACCGCGAACCGCAAGCTCTTTCGCGGTAAGTCGTACGGCTTTTAACTGTTACTGGCGAATACAACTTAGGAACATTAATATGTGGTTCGTTCATAAACACTATTAAAATACGTGTTGTAATGTGATACCTGTGACGTGGGAATCGATGATCAAAGATTCGATTCTTTTCTTATGTTTTTATTTAACCATTTATTGGAATTTATAGTGATTGTAACAGGAAAAACGACTTTAGTGGATTGTCATAATTTTTTATCTATTGATATTTATTAATAAAATAAAATATATTTAAATATTTAAAGTGTAGATGTAGGGATCGTGAGAAACTTACATTGTTTTTTAATTTCCAGAGCAACATATTCTTTGACCAAAGTAAATTATATATTGATCCAGTACAAACATAGACTACAATTTTCTTCTCATGCTGATATCAATAGTTCTTGAATATTTGTCATGGGCATAATGGGGTTAGAGAACAAACTTTTTAAGTGAAGATAAAAAGTTGTAATTGAATTATAGGACATCATTAACAAATAAAATTAAGGTCACCACTCGAAGAAAATTAAACTATTATGTCTGTACTGAAGCAATATTTTATTTATTTTTACCAAATAAAGTTTATATATAAAAATGGTAAAAACACTGATCTCTTATCACGTCCCCAAAATCTCCACCTTAAAAGCGAAAGAAAATACCATCTGGTGGTCAGATGATATTAAGTGTCATTCTCACAATAGAATAGATCTATGTTTATTGAGGATCAGTAATTTCTCAATGGGGTCCCCAAAATCATTGAATGGAGGGCCACATTAAGATATTGAAAGATCTATGTGGGCCGGATCTTAAGAAAGACGTATGTTATTTTACTTATATGGAGTTGCCTCCTTATTAAACCAAACAATTATGGATGAAAGTAGATTTATGCTATATCATATTAATGGAAAGTTGGAGTTGCATTCTGTTTTCACCAACCAAAGCCGCAATATATTTTTTATATAAGTAACACTTTATAACTTAATATTGGCCTAAAATAGAGCTGGGTCCTTTTTGTAGCAGGGTCTTCATTTGTGTTCTCCCTCCCCTTTGTTTCCCAATTTCTAGTTTTTTACTATAGGGTTTTAAAATTCCGAATCCCCCCAAACCATATTCTCCAATTCTCTCTTAGAAACATAAAATTTTAGGATTTATTGGACTATCTAGATTTGTTAATCTACCCGTCTGAAAATTTTTAATTTTCTACCTCATTTGAAAATTTGTATTTTAATTATTTACTTTTAACCACTCCCATTCTTTATGGCAAAAAAATTGTGTTATAGCCTTATGGTATCTAAACATCCAGTTTGAACAAAATCCATCATAGTATTTTTTATCCCTGGCCAGAGATAAACAGAAAGACATAGGAACATACACTTCTATGGGTTTATGTTCACATAAAATGTAAAAATTGGTCATAATCTCGAGCTCGATTGTTTCATGATCATAATACTTTGTCCTTATATGAGTAAAAAAAGACAACTATACAGTACAATTTGCCATTACTAATACTCTGTAGATAACTATTTGGAACCAAATCGTTAGGACCATTTTAAAAAAATTTTCACGTTTTTAAAAATCAGTCATTAAGTAAACTGCCCTTAAATGATTTTTTATCCCATAAATAAGCACACAGTGCTATTTTTAATGTCATACCTTCCCATACTACCCATTTGGAACCGGATTGAAAGTGTCATTTTTAAAATATTTCAAGATTTGGAAAAATTACTCATTAATAAGCTATCCTTAATTTGAGGGCTAGAGTCA
The DNA here is from genome assembly GCA_902141375.1 of Timema poppense. Lineage (NCBI taxonomy): Eukaryota > Metazoa > Arthropoda > Insecta > Phasmatodea > Timematidae > Timema > Timema poppense. The sequence continues at coordinate 105,418 of CABFOV010000518.1, forward strand.
AAATAAAAATAACGTCCCAAGGTAAAAGATCTATAAAATCAAATATCAAGATTGAACAAAATATATCTAACACTTTTGGATCCGTGGCCAGGGACAGATAGACAAAAATGTAGACAGTCAAAATTGTAAAATCCACTTTTTGGGTTTCGGGATTAAATAAAACGTTAAAATTCATCCTAATTTCGAGAATGATTTTTTTACACTATTTCTAACCTACACATGATATGAGAAAATGCTAAAAATTATAATTTCCAGAGATAAATAAAAAAAAGTGGTTTAAGTAACGGAATGTGATTAAATCGAAAGGTAAACGCTTAAAATATTTGTTCGATTGTAGAATCTGCCGACAATTTTACTTTCAATGTTCGTAAATACCTAATAAGTAAGATAATATAAACTCATGCTGGTAAAATGTCATAAAATAATCAAAAATAAAAACCCTTTTTGTTAAGAACAAAATAAAGAGGAGACCCACTTAACTTACTCTGTACTGCCCATAACTTGAAGTTGCTGAGCTTATCTAAATATTCAATCACTTCACTTTGACACTTCTCATTTGGAATGGATCTGGAAATCGAAACCAAGCCACTCAAAATGTTAGATAACATTTCCGGAGTAAAAATACTCCTTTCAAAATTATTAATATCTTCACTGTTTTCCGACCAAAGGTTATGGTGACCTTCCCCTTTCTCTGAATAGCCAAGCGGGATCACGACTAAGATCATAATACACTCAATAATACTTGAAATCAGCATTTTTTTTTATAAGAAGTAAATTACTGTCTCGTTTACTGTTGAGGTTTTGATGTCTTCCACTGTTATGAAGACATTTTATGAAGTCGTACCGTGAATTACAGGGACACTTTCCATCCCGTGTATTATTTCCCTACTATTCTTCAGAACATACGTAATACGCGAAAGAATTGACATGTGCAATTTACTTCAATTACAAAGCTTTGTAATGCAAAAAAAACCAACAAAAATTTTCTTGGAAATGTATTCGAAAAAAACTATCTAAAAGTTTAGTGTTTATTTTACATAATGTTATTTGGAATTAAAATACAATCTCAATGCCATTATGTCGATATTTAGTTAAAACACAATACAAACACCCATATCACTTGTCTAAATATTAATAGTAGGAGATAGACACGAATTTTAAATTAACCACTCTTACATAATTATTACTTTCATGATATAATAAATAACATATTTGTGAGTATTTTTTGATACTAAATACAATTTAAGAAACCTCCTTTGGTGGTAGAACTGTTTAAGGCGTCATTATCCCAACAGACTACACTGCCATTTAAAAAAAAATATATATTTGAAGCATTTCTCGTGCACTTTCAGAACCGAATGATTATATCAGCACACGACTTATAGACTAACTTAAATCTAGGACAGACACAACATTCAATCCCCGACCGTAAATTCATCACTATGAAGGGATTAACCCATATTTCACCAAGGATAGTTTTTTTTTGCCTATGCCAAGAATCTAACTTGATACCCGTCCTTATCTCAGTAGACAGACGACTGGACTTCTAATGACGGGGATATTGAGGCTCAAATCTTGGTTGGGTATACTGATAGGGGGTTTATCTTAGATGGTTTTATACTCCCCCTCCACGTAAATGCTGGTACACTTCCTTTAAATTTAACTTTTCTCATCACTAACACATTAATGAAAATATTACATATGCATAAAATAGATCGGGTAGGATGTAGTTCTAAAAATAAAAATTAAGAATAATGGTAAAAACATATAAACCAGTGAATTGACTTGGTTTTAATTTCCCAGTTATCACAATTAATTTTAACACTCTCTCGACCCATTGAAGCGAAAAGTATTATGATCGTCAAAAAAATCGAACTAGATACTTGGCTAAATGATCTATTGAAGTCGAGAAAGTATATTTTGTGATTACGTCTGTTTGTCTGTATCTTGGACTAGAACCGAAGCAATTTTACAGATTTGGCTGACTCTTGGTATTCAGGCTTTTCATAAGGCTACCCCAAGGACATATCTAGCCATAAAGTTAAGAGTAGCTTACTGAAGAGCAAAAAGAGATAAAATCGCTATTTTCAAAATCCTCTTTAACTATTTTGATAAACTTTTGTATCCAGGAACAGTTTATAACTACACAGAAAATGAAAGATTTTCATTTTTCTATGAAAATGACTTTGAGGGTACATATACATATAGGCCCTACAGGAAATTAAAATTTTGATTATTTCCCCGTAACTATTTGAGATGCGAAGCAACTTATCACCGTAAAGATATAATTATATTTAATAGGCCTATAAAATGCTTTTGTTTTGAAATGTTTTTTTATAAAACCAATAATTTCTGAACTATGAAGAAATATATATGTATATATTTTATGGATTACTTTGAAATATGTAATTGGTTGTTATGATCTTTAATGGACATAATCAAAATTTCTATAAAATCGTATATTACTTCATTTATGCTCTTCAGTTTAGTATTTCTGCAACAATGTATATTATTTCGTCTCACAGCTCTTAGTAATTTTTAGTAAATGTGTATATTTTAAGATTAAATAAAGATAAAGTTTGTACTTGCACAGTAAAGTTTTTTTTTCGAAGAATCTCGCTCTACTCATCTGGGCTATACATATTTTAACCACACTAACTATGTATTATTATTATTATTAGTATTATTAGCACCGCGTCTTACTACCCGTTCGGGTTATACGCACTTACGCTAATGTGTAATGGACGCTAATGTGTAATGGTAGTGTGATTGTGAGATGAAATGAAGGACCTACAGTTTAACGTGGAATCCGAACCACGGTGGAGGCTTGGCATTCCCCCCATTCACAAGATGTCTTGTCAGAGGCGAAGGAAGGGTTTGGTGATTAGATAAATCTGTGCCGGGACCGAGGATTGAACCCTGGTCGCCAGTATAGAAGTCTGACACCTTACCCCTCATACCGCCAAGTCACCCACTAACTATGTAAAACCCAAACAAGATCTAAGATGTAAGGAAAACAAACAAATTACTATATAATATTAAGAAGAAGATATAATTAAGAGGAAATGTGACCGTGTACTTTATGTAGGTAGAGTGGGAAAATATTTAGTAAAAGTTACACTTGTTGGATCCAACCTGAATTTGAGCCACAACCTCCCTGTCACCTTAAAACTATAATAGTTAAGCCAATATCTAGTCCGCGTGTCCGTTGATGGGAAACATTTTTTTAATTAGAAATTTCCTTAATTTTCACATATTAAAAATTGTGTAAACGCCAAACATACCCAAAATCAAAATGGTGCTCGTATATTCCTACTTAATGAAATCAAGAGAAAGTATTATTATCGAGAAAAAAATTGAGCTCGAGATTATGATGAATATTTAAGTTTTATCTGAGCTCAAACCCAAAAAAGTGAGTTTTACAATTCTGACTGTCCTCATGTCTGTCTGTCTGTCTATCTGTCTTCCTGGCCACGGATATAAAACGGTTCGATGGATTTAGTTCAAACTTGATAGTTATATTTTATAGGGCTATGCTTCTGGACTATCTTTGAATTTTACCCTAGGCATAAAATTATAGAAAATTTACTTATGAGTTATTTTTCAAAAACTTGAAATATTTTGCAAATGTTTACAACGATTTGGTTCCAAATGAGTATCTTGGGGGTGTTTGACATAACAAATAGCACTAAATACTTGTTTTCGGGGTATAATATCATTTAAAGATAGTTTACTGATGACTTGTTTTTCAAAATCCATAAATATATTAAAAATTACTATTACAATTTGGTTGCAAATAGCTATTTTGGGAGTGTTTGACATGACGAATAGTATTGCTTAAATATTTGGAGTAAAAACTAATTTATGATTAGCTTATTGATGACTGATTTTTCAAATATTTAATTATTATTTCAAATGGATCCAACGTTAGGTTCAAAATGATATCTTGGGAGTGTTTGAGATGACAAATAAAACTAAATATTGATTTTTGGGATAAAATTTGATTCAAGGGTGGGTTTGCTGATGACTAACTTTTTTAAACAATTTTAAAATTGGCTCTAATAATCTTTTAAGACTTCGATTATATACTTAAACACATATTATTTATCTTAGCTTATTACGTTCCAAACCTTATTTTACATTATTTTTGCAACTTGAAAGACACTACTTTCACGTGTTTGATTTCATTTAACTAGTCATCTTCAATGTTTGAATTTTAACTGTGTGTTATTCTCAATTTTTGTTCTGATATTAATTATTTTAATATGTTGTATATGTATTTTTGACTGATGATCACCATTTGACTTGTTAATTATTGTTATAGGCCTATGCCATTGATATATTTTAATTTTTTCAATTGTATCTCAGATATTTTATGCTTGTTGAAAGCACAGCTTAACGTGTTTTTTCAATATTAAAGTATATTCAATTTCAACTTAATGATTTTAAACTTTTTATTAATTTTTTCAGTTATTATATCCTTTCACTTTTTTATTGATAATCTTAGGTTTGTTTCTAAGTCTTAACCATAATCTAGTAATTTTGTTTGAATGAATATTTAGGCATGGTTAATCTCCCAAATAACACTGTATACTAGGTTTTTGGGATAGTAGTTTATTGAAGATTGATTTTTTTGTAAATTTAAAAATATTAGTAAATTTCCATGCTGATTTTGTTCAAAATAAATATCGGTGGACGATTTTATATGATAATAAATAATGTGTCTTAATTTTTCTAAAATAAATCAATTTAAGTGTAGTTTACTTAATAAAAATTATAGAAAACCTGACATTTTTCGAAATTGGTCTTAAAGATTGAGCTTAAAATAGGTATTGGTGAATAGTTTTTCATAAAAAATAAGAATGCGTTTTAATTTTTACAAGTTTCACATAATTTTAAGGTATTTTATAAATCATTTTTATTTGAATAATTTTGTTTGTTTGAGAAACCCAACAATTTGGTTTAAACTTAATAAATAAATACCTTTAATTGTGATTAACAAGAGAATGAGTTTGTGTTTATAAATAAAACTTATTTAAACGTAGATTGCTAAAAACATAATTTTTGAAATTCTCTTTGAAACTATAATACACAACATGTGAAAGTTAGCGCATAAGTGTTATACTATTTATTTAATTTGTAAAAACCCCCATTACTTGAATTCAAACAGTTAAAACAATTTTATTAATATTAATTTTAAACAAGCTTATTAATATATTTATCATAGCACGTTTTTCCATAAACCACACAAATGGGTACGTGGATCAAAGCAAAACTCTAATCTGAGCACATAGTTTTGATAAATGCTAAAAAAACTCGCTAGCGAGTGAAGTCACGAGAAATAATTTTGCAACCCGCATTCAGTAATAGCATAGAGTTAATTTATAAATGTTCTTGTCGTAATGTGAGTTGAGGTGCTACGGAATTCCGGTTACTTACTAGCAACTGAGATTTCACTTTGGCAAATTTTTAAAATCTATTACGTTTTAAAGATTTGAAGCAATGGGATTGAAAGATTCAACTGTACAAAATATTTAAACAAAAAAGAGTACATTTATTTTATTCACAACACCGTGCAAGCCCATTTGATTGTTTTGATTACTTTTTAATCTTTAATTCGTTTGCGACCAAGTTGATTGTGTTACAAATTGCGGAAATTATCTGTATCTCAGATGATGTCATGTTTGTCTTCAAATTAAGACATCCCAAAATAAATCTTTGGATTTCGTATTTTTTCTGAGAAAATACTTGAAATCGCTTTGATATAGTAAATATTTTTATTTTGCAACATGTTTTAAGAACGTATATATGTTAGGTAGATGGTAAATATGGTGAGTTCATTATTGTGGTGGTAATTACTTTTCTTAATTATTTTTTAAATGAAGCATTTTTTTTCTAAAACCCATTTTTATTGGAATTTGTAATTTACAATCATACAAGCAAAATTTAATACGTGGGCCCAGGAATTTGTATCTTACAATCATACAAGCTACATTTAATACGTGGGCCCAGGAATTTGTATTTTACAATTATACAAGCTACATTTCATACGTGGGCCCAGGAATTTGTAATTTACAATCATACAAGCTAAATTTAATATGTAGGCCCAGGAATTTGTATTTTACAATCATACAAGATAAATTTCATATGTAGGCCCAGGAATTTGTATTTTACAATCATACAAGATAAATTTCATATGGGGTTCCAGGAATGTGTAATTTACAATCATACAACGGGAGCCCAGGAATGGGTATTTTACAATCATACAAGATAAATCTCATACTGGGGCCCAGGCATGTGTAATTTACAATCATACAAGCAAAGTTAATGGCCTGAATTATTATTTTCTCATTCCGACAAAAAAATATGTTTGAATACACATAAATTTATAAAATATTGATAATATTAAAAAAATCAACATAAATGCCTTATAACTACTCAAACATGCCTAAAAAGACTTAAACATGACTAAATGTTCCTAAAAATGACGCAAACCAAGCAAATATGATCTAAAATTCTAAATTACAAAACATTATCAAAAAATATGTATTAATATTAATTTATACCATAAGAGTATCATGAACAGAGTTTATGTATTTATGAGCATTGTCTGTGCTGAAAAAAATTAACGATGACATGCCATAAAAATACGAAGCCTAATTATTATGAAAATATTTGAAAAACCTCACAAAATAAGTGTAATAATTCAACGTATAATCAGTTTTAGAAACGGTATTTTAACATTGAATGGTGATTAAATTACATCCATAATGTAAGAATAGACAGTGGTGGATCCAGGGAGTGGTGACGATGGGGCAAACTCCCCCTCAATAATGACTAACACCTTTCATCCTCTATCTACAGCTTGACCAAATCAATAACTCTTTCAAATTAGTTTCAATATGCAGTTAAACAAGTGGTTTAAAACTGTAACTCTAAAGTAATTATATTACCAAGTTAAGAATGATAGCCACTTATTTGTATTAAAATACATATTTTTCTATTAATACGCACTAAAAAGCTTAGGGCCATGCAAATATTTATAACCTATACTATGGCAGTAACATCTTATTTTATATTTTCTTGTATTAAAATCTTAAATTTGTTAATCAAATTGTAATTTTTTCTTAAAAGTTTTAATATTATTACTATTGATAATTTTATTATTAAATAACATTATTTTTATAAACTAGCATTATTAATTTTATTATTGATATTAAAATTAATATAAATTACAATCTTGATTAGTTAAAATGATTAAATTTATACTTGAAGGAGCCCTATAAAAATCTATCGCCCCCCTCCCCCTCTCAACAGGCCCTGGACCGCAAGAGGTCCTGGACCCACCCTCGAGCATAGATAACATCAGATATGTCATGATAAACATTTCTGTTTACCTAGATATTATAATTGATGGATAATTAAATGAATGTTATGGTGCATCATAAAATCATTTTATTTTATTTTCATACCAACAGTTTGAATCGTTCTTTGTACGAGAAAGATGTATCAAACTGTATGTCAAGTTAGGACGTTCAACGTCTAGCTACCTAGTCCCTTCCTGTACAAACTTGAACTAATTTTGGCAGTTCAAAAATAATAAATAAATTGAAATATATTACATTTTTTAAACAAATTATTACCTAGCAAATAAACTGAATGCATAAACAAACATTTAATATTATTTATTTGCTTAGGCACGTTAATATAAGTGAAAATAAGTAATATACATTGTTACAAACACATTTAGATATGATGAGCGTCAGATTTAACCAAAGAGATTAAGCAATATAATATACAATGTTACAGACATATATTGAATAAATAAGTATCGGGGTTTCCCAAGCTTCTACCAAGCTATCTCTCCAGATGTTTAATTTAAAATTTGTTATGTTGCTTTTAGAGCTTTTATATTTTTATCTATGCAATATAAATGCTAACGCACCCCATTTAAGATAACCTTTGGATTTTGTATCTGTTTATTTTTATGTTTATCGTATGCCTTTATGAAATTAATCTTTTTTACCGTTTAGAGAATAATTATAATTAAAAAAAATTGCATCTTAAAATTTAGTTGGAATTGAGACAGGTATAATCTATGAAAAAAGAATTTTCTAAAATTCAGTGGTTCGCATTAGCCTTTTAAACCTAAGACAAATATAGTGATATACTGTAAATACCAAATGAATTATTCATTTTATGTATTCTTAAAGATTCTTTGTATGGTAATACGCTTATAAATTTTGTATAATTTATCATTGTCTTTGTAGTTTAATATATGCATAGTATATCTAAAACCTCGGATTAACCAATGTATTATTATTATTCACATTTGAGTTTAACAAACAAAAAATAACATAAAATACAAAAATAATGAAAATCTAGCACTTATTTTTCGTGGATACTTAAAATAATTTAAATATGTCCTTGTAACACCGCACGGCCACACTTTTTATAAACACAACATTCTTTATTGAAGATTTACTGCCTAAGTCTGACTACATAACAAATTAAGGTGACAAATATTTATATAAGAAACATTCTTTGATAAAAATATTAGTATAAACATACTTAGTAATATTGTAATTAGGTACTTGATACGAGTAAGCTCTTCCAGTATCTCGTAAGTTTTGGCAGAAATGAAGGGTTGGACGTTAATGGATATAGCCCCTCCCCTTGGAAATAATTTGCCGTTTCCCTCTTCCCTCTTTCCCTAGATATATTTCACTCACCTCTGATATTGTCGAATGAAGCTGAAAATAGCTTTGAATAAAGGTCCAAATAACTTCTAGAGACATAATATTTTAACAACTTTTCAAGGAAGACCAGTCCTAATAATTTCTAGAGATATTTAATATTATAAAATCCAAGGAAAGACTACTCTTAAAAGCTTCTAGAAGCATAACTTTTTTTAAATCTGGAAGAGGACCACTCTAAATAATTTCTAGGTGCATATACATTTCAAAAGCTTTCTGAGGAAGACTACTTCAAATAAATTCTATAGGAGTTTAATTATAAAAAAAAAATTGGAAGCAGAACAGTTACAAATGGCTTCAAAGAGTGTCCCATTTCAAAATATTTGAATGAGGAGGAGATTCACCAGATTTCCCTTTGGCGTGAGGAGCCAAACTCTTCAAAAAACCCTTTTGGTTCTAGTTGTCCACCCTTCACAAATAAATTACCACCACTTCTCTTAATATTCACTATATGAAGTTTTAAGGAGGTTTATTATTGCTCAATGAGTGAACTTTAAATAAACATAAGCTGTTAACACTAATCAGCAAAATGTAATGAATAAAATAAACCATGATCACAAGCTCAAAACAAAAAAACATTATTTTTGTGCTTCAGTAATTCACACGAATATTTCAACAAAATAATAAGTGGCTAATTTGATCTAGTGGCCAAAAAATATAGTTTATTAGTATCAATCAAATTAATCTTAGTTTATAATAGTATTCGGGAAAGGTGGTGTAAAGTATCAAATAGTTACCAATTGAGGCATTCCCAATACTCATTTTTAGTACGTTTAACATCAAGTTTACTAGCGACTTATTATTTAGGATAAGAATTGGGAGGTTAACTTAGAATAAGTGCACCCACATTAGAGTGGATGAATTATAGAAGGACCTAAGGGATGGATCGAATTTAAAAAATCACGCTCAGTTAACTCAGCTTGGATTCAAGTCTTAGTTTATCCGTCACCGGCAATCCAATCAGTTGTGAGTGAGCCTTATACCTTAAGTCGCATGACCACCGGTGCTGATCCGGACAATTGTTGGTTCCTCTCCATAATCTAAGGAGTATAATAAATACCTTAATTTCCTTACAAATGAACACTTGAAGCAACTTTTAACTCAAAAGTTCTCAACCTGGGGTCCGTGAACCTTTGGGGGTTCACGAAGAGTCGTTTGGGGATTCCACGAAACAAATATATATATTTTAAGATATTTTTTATTTGGATTTCCACTTCATGATCTATTGGTAATTTAATGTATGTGTTCAGTAAAAACATATTAATAACAAAATATTAATGAGGCTTAGTGACTTAATTTAAGAAATACATAATACGTGAAAGGCTTAAAGTCATAATTGGTAATGTAGACTAATAAATCATATTTTTCATTTAACATAAAACATTATAATATCTTATATTAAGTGACAAACACTTATACTTGCTTGGAAAAATGGCCATAACACCAAAAAGATTAACACAGTTTTTTTAATTGTTTCAAAGCCCCACTAGGTTTCCACCAATCTGAGGACTAATAGATACAGAGGGCAGCGGGGCACCCAGCAGAACACGTTAAGGGAAGGGTGGGCATAAAGGCCGGGCTAAGGTTTTCTGAAGTTTTTAACTGACTTTCAAGAGATACAGAAACTTCAAAATCATAGAATATACACATCAACCATCCTAGTATATGTAAGAATTTTTTTGTTGTGGTTGAAAAAAGGGAAAGTACCAAAATAATAAATTTTCCAAAAGTACCTAAGTGACCAATATGACCACAGGGGTAGGGCATAATGGTCACATAGCTGAAAATTGGTAAAGAAATTGATAAAACCGGTTTTAAATTAGAAAAAAATTATTTTAAGGAAATATTTATTTATTTGAATTAAAAAATATAATTTTAAACATGTTGAATACATTTTTTTTGCAAAAATACCTATTATAAAAAAATGGTTTTTTTTTAAAGGAAAGTCATTTTTAGTAAGTTTAGCTACAAGTTTCGCATAAATTGTCCTCTTCCCCGACACAATCGCACAGTTCATGGGCCCAACAAACCACATCCTTGGCACTTGATCCAACGCTCAATGTAAGTTTAAGCTGAACATTTTTCCCGACAATATACACATTCTGAATCGTAGTCATCATCGATGTATTCAAACAGGTTTCTTTTACCAGTGTTGACCCTGGGTTTCTTAGCTTTTTTCTTCGGATTTTTATTAATAGTTTTAGCATTCTTTTTTTCCCTTCAGCTATTTTCCATTTCATAGCTTTTTCTTTTGCTTCCTTACCAGCTTTATTGGCTAACATATCATTTTTATGACTTCCTGATAACAACGCTGCCTCTTCAAAGTATTCCTAGGGACATTATATGTGGCTGCAGCGGTTCACAAAACTATTATATAAGAATTTTTTTTACGTTTAATACAATATTAGGTAACATGAAGTGCTACAAATAATCATTCATCCCACATAATTATATTTAAAACTTGTATTAATTATAATATAATTGTATTAAAAACAAAGTGAAATAGTGCAGACGGGGATAATGGCCACATCACCGGGCATATTAGCCACCTGGACGATGTGCCCGTCCAGATACCATTAACAAAAGCTTGTTGTCAGACGTCAACAAACAGCGATGAACCTTCTCTTAATATTGAATTTTGTAGCCAAATTACCACTCTTTTATAACAAATATCTTTCAAAAACCTTGCTTGTTTTACAAAGTTTGTAATCATTACATGAAATGAGGACCTACCTAACTAAGAGGATTGTGAGGGTAACATTCACGCATTTACCGCAGGATAGCAGCACTGTACAGCCTTACAAACCCGTCTGGCCGTTATGCCCGTCCTTCCCTTACCTAAGGCATAAAATACCCGGGGTGGACAAAATAGTAAGATAGAAAATCATAAAGTAGGAATTTAGGACACTAGTTTAAGAATTACTTTCCATATTCTAATATTGTAAAATTAGACGAATAAATTGAAGTATAGGAAACAATGTAAGTAGAAATAGGTCATAAGTTACATAGTAAGTATCAGGACCAGTAAATAAGGACGAACAAATTATTATATTTAAGTATTTAAACTTTTACAAATATCCTAGGGCTGGAAAATGAATTCACAATTTAAAACTTAGTTTAGTTTACTTAGTCCTTTACAATAACTATCTTTTATAACAGTAATATAGCTTTATTGATTATATAAACCATAAATGTAGATCCAAATGCATCCAAACTTTCCCACAACCATTATTTATTTTATGTTTGTTGCGAAATGTAGTATAGTTTCATGAAATAAGTTCTACTTCAAAATGATATAATGTTTATATTTTGGGAAATCATAATGCTATAATTGCAACAAAGGTGCCTCCTAGCTTTGTACAAAATGTATAAAATATAGTAGATGTATTTCTTGAACCAAATAAAACAAATATGTTTAAAATAATATATAAACAGCATACATTTATTTGGACTAAGAAAAAGGGATTAATGTGCCAGAATAATAAATACAATGAAAAAAATTGATAGTGCTAATACCCGTACCGGTGGGTACACATAATAAATAAAAGGTTAATATATTTTGGATTGATAGTGATAGGGAGATCAGGGTTTGAATACCGACCCGTTAGTTTGAGAGTATTATTTCTTAAATTCTTTCCCTTTTCGTGCAAATAAGTTTACACTCCCTACATATTATAATTTACTCATCCATGCTCTATTAGCGTAATTGAAATATGTATGGATTGCATGGGAAATAAGACGCGTTGGAAATAATAATAATTTAATATGTTTCTCTTTTCATACATTACTTGTTTCCGTTTTGGATAAAGAATTTCTTAAGAAGTGTTAACACAAATCTTAAACGAATGTCATATCTTAAATTTAGTAGTGATAGTAATAATACCTTGAACTATTATCAAGTATTACATGAGCTATTTAGTAAACTCATCCTAATTCGTGGGGCATCGTACGCATAAAAATCGCATCTGGACAAAAACTGTCCCGGAAACAAATGCAATTCATTACTAGTGAAATTAATAATTCCTTTAATTATTATTACGAATTTTATGAGGTATTTTGTCAACACAACAGTTTTAATCCTATCCCATTTCGTGGGACATCGTTCGCATAGTAATCGCACCTGGACAAAAAATGGTCTCTGAAACAAATGCCATTAAAGATAATCCTTTGTCTTAAGTCTCACGTATTACTTAGTCTTACATCGAATAAGGGGTTTTGTTTTCATAGCAAACACTAATAGTCGTAACTCCACGTGTCATTTAACGCACGTTTTTCTGGCACTCCCTCTGTTTACCTTTTATCCACATCTTTTACAATTCCCCCTCCTTCTTCAACCCACCCGACGTGAAAAAAACTAACTCGATACGGTGACAAATAAACTTGCACAGGTCAGTCTTTTTACACATTCTCGCACGGCTGATTCAGCATTCATACCTTTTCACGCCAAGTCCTTTTGTATATCGGTTGCATCATGAATGGATGGTTGGTTGTGCTCGTTTCTTCCGGTTGGTTTATCGTAGCTGCATGTGAACCTTCTGTGAACAATAGTAGTTCGACAAATTTCACTTACATTCCTAGTACCAATAATATTAATTATGGATATTTACACCGTTTCAACCCTTTTCTACTTTCATTGGCACCATCCATATGGAATATGACCAAGAACGAGAAATGCAGAAATGATACTTTATTATTTTATCAAGAACTGAACAATGGAAAAATGTGGGCACTTAAAAGTAAGTTTTGTCAGATGGTATGTAATTTTTTACATAAAGAACTAATGTATTTTATCAGTAGCATTGTGTGACTATAGTTAAATGTTGTCATAATAAATAATGACGTGAAAGAAAATGTCTGAGCACTCAAAAGTAACGTATGTTTTGGAAGGGATCAATTTAAAAGCTATCCAAAACAAAATAATATAATTTTACTCGTAGTTAATACTAGTATTTATTTATGAAATTTTAAGTGTAGTTAAAACTTTAGTTTCCATTTAAAATATCTAGTGTCACTTAACCTTTATTTAATTTTATACTATTGCATGCAACTAATTTATATTTAATGATAGCTGATTTATTTTAACTGTGTCAAACTTGTCATTTTAAAACGTTTCTGTAGTTTGTCTTAATTGGTTCTCTTATATTTATTTCCGTTTGCTGTGCATCTTAATCTTAAAATTCAATTATCAAATAACTGACCCATTTAATTTATCTATAATTTTCAAATATCCAAGCAGCTTGGTTTTTTTATGTGCATATATATATCTTATATGATATATGATATCTACATTCATAGAACGAATCAAGGCATTTAGATATTTGAAAATTATAGATAAATTAAATACTTGGCTCAGTGAGTCAGGATATCTGTAAATTAATTTTAAATTTAAGATTTATTTTATAAAAATAGTGCTCTATGACCTACTTTGGTGATAACATGGTCTAAGGCATCATTCTTGCAATAGACTGGATTATCGATGACAAGGAGATTGGGCATCAAATCTCTGTCGGATGCACAAAGAGTGTTTTTCCCAAAATGGCTTTCTTTTCTCCATACACGTGAATGCAGGTACAATTCCTCTAAACTCAACTTTTTTCGTCAGTAACTCACTAGCGTAATTAGTAAATATGCGTATAGCTTGAACAGGTAGTAGGACGTGGTGATAAAAGTAAGTGATCTACGAATTGTTATAAAATCTCTTGGATAAGTTGCTACTTGCTGATAAAACATGGCCTTGAATCTCAGACCCGAAATTATTTGTGATCTTCATGAAATAGCACACATATTCAAGTACATATCATGTCAAGTTGATAAACCTGGTTTCCGGGCAAACCACCCCAAGTGAGTTTTGTTATATTAATCAAGTACCTTAAACAAAATTTGTTGTCAATAGGACCTATATATATATCACCATGCCTGAGGGGACGGGTAAAATGTTATATATTTTATTTTATCTCGTTTTCTGATGACTGGAAGGCTGGGGATCGAATCCCATTCGGGTGTGCTGAGTTTTTTTGTTTGTTAAATGGTTTATCCCTCCCTCCCTTCACACAAATGTGTGTAAATTTCCTCTAAAATCATACCTTTCTTACTCCTATTCTATAACTGAAATTGGGTGACCTGGTGGTCCAGGGGTAAGGTGTCGGACTTCTGTGCTGGCGGTCCGGGGTTCAATCCTCGGTCCCGGCACAGATTTATCTGCTCACCAAACCCTTCCTTCACCGCGGACAAGACGTATATTAATCACAGCTTGTGAATGCCAGGCCCCACCGTGGTTCGGATCCCACGATAAACTGTAGGTCCTCCATTTCATCTCACAATCACCCTACCATTACACATTAGCGTAAATGCGTACAACCCGAATGGGTAGTAAACCACGTTGCTAATAATAATAATAATAATAATAATAATAATAATAATAATAATAATAATAATAATAATAAACAATAATATAACTGAAATTATTTGGCTAGCTAAGAGAATGGGAGGACCACCTCTGTGATCAAGGGGTCACAGTCCCTGGCTACAGACCCAGAGGTCCCGGGTTCGATCCCCGGCTCTTCCAGATTCTTCTATGAGACGGTAGATCTGAAACGGAGTCAAAAATAAGCCTTGTGAAGACAAATGAAGAGCTACTTGAAAGGAAAAGTAGCGGATTGGTTCTAGAAACCTGAGATGAATAGACAGAGTGCTCTTTGTGTTAACCACATGATACCTTCGGTCCGCAGAAGTTGGCACTATTTTCGCCAACAGATGGCATCCTTCTGGTTGGTCTGGTTCGATTGCGGGCTCACGCCATGGAGTTGACCGTGCTTTGAAATATCCTAGATTAATTTGATGTTAATCATAACTTCCGGATGCTTGCCTCATGATAACAGTCAAATGCGTCGACCAATTTTAAATAAATTTGTCAGGGTCGTTATTTGAACTACGGCCCAACGATGTATGCATGTTTTTAAATCTGGCTGTCCGTTTGAAAATGGTGGACTCTCAAAAGATATTTTATTTAAAAATCATTTCAAGTGATTTTTATTAAAGATTCTAAACAATTTATCGAGTAGCTGGAATGTTTTTAAATTTATTTTTAATATATATTGAGAAACAGACGTCTAAAACCACGTGAAAAACAGTTATTCTATTAATATAATATCAGACTGCGAATAATATTATATTTTATTGTTTAATTTGACCACCAAGGAAAAATATCAACTTCACATTCATGGAGAAATTAAAGAAAATATTTTAAACACGATGATATATCAGATCCATAAGAAGATGGCACGATTTTTAACATGATATTGACTTATTTTTAAAATTGAGGTAATGAGACCTGCCTTTCACAGAAGTAGCAATATTTATAGTGTTTATTGTATTATTACACAAACACGTTTCAATGGATAAGTGGTTAGAGCACTAGACTATCTTGAGAGTACCCTGATTTAATTCTTGCTGATTTTGACAAATACATTTACTGTTAGTAAACTAGGTCTTCTTACTATCCAATTAATAAAGATTTAGACACTATGGCAGGGCGTGTAGAATTAGTGGCGCTGTTCTAGGGTAAATCAGTTTGTATGTCTATCCTATGCTTAGAAAGAGCACTTGTATAAAATATACCTTTACACTGATTAATACCTGTTTTGTCCTTTCGGATCAATAAAACCTTATGATACAATTTACACGTCCTTTTCAAATTTATATTTTCTTAACTATATTATTCATACCAGACTCCAACAACTTACTTGTAAATTAGTGTCCTAATAAATAAACTCGTTTAGGCCTAGTTTTTTCATAACTAGCATAAAATGATAACACTCTAGCGCTTTCGTAGACATGTAATTGTATTTTACGCTATCATACATATGAAAATATTATAAATTGTGTGATAATAAAATTAGTATATCTAATTTAGAACTAAAATAAATTGAAAAATGTCACCTGGATATGGGAATAGAATCCGGTACCTTTGGCTTAGTGCACCAAATATCTACCACTGAGCTATCCAGGGATCATCCCATGCCCAAGGTCACTATTCACTCGTATTTTAAGACAAAGTTTGTGATGGACGTGTGAATATCATCTTATATTATGAGATATCATTGATATTCCAGTCATAGGTGACTCGTTTGTGGCTCTATGCTGCCAATACATGGTACATTCCAAGCGAGTCAAGATGGAAGAAAGCAACGTTACACAATTAAATATTTATGAGAGGTAAAACTTTAGGGATGACTGATTATGATAACGGATATGAGAAGTGTCTCAATTATTAGTATCGAATGAATTGAAAAATGACTCCTGGACATGGAACTGTTACTGGAATGTAATTTTATGTATGTTAACACTTGTTTCTGTAATATATATGCAGTTGTCTAGTAGCCTATATAATCGGTACGTTTGATATTTTTGGTATTATTTTGATTTTTTTCTTAAATTGAGTGAACTCTGGTAGCTTACATAGAAAATAATAAGCACATTGGCTTAAAATTAATATTTTACCTATTTTAATCATAAGGTTAATAGCCATATTTCTTTAGACACTTCACTAAACGATAATTATACTGTTTTAAAATGGATTCCTAACGCAATAACAATACAACCCACATAGGTGATTTCATGGTTACTAACCACAACTTGTGAATGTGTGGAATGCCAGGCCTCCACCGTGGTTCGGATCCCACGTTAAACTGTAGGTCCTCCATTTCATCTCAAATTCACCCTACCATTGCACATTAGCGTAAGTGCGTATAGCCTGAACGGGTAGTAAGACGCGGTGCTAATAATACTAATGATTTCATGGTATAATGAATACATCACTCTCGTGTTGGAATAGATTGGCGGTGATGAGGAGATCAAGCTTCGAATCCTGGTTGGATGTACTGATTGTGTTTTTTTACTCACGCAAATGGGGGTACAGATCTTCTAAAATTATTCCTTCCTTATTCCTATTACCCTATCATAGTTTATATAGGCCTATGCATGTAACCCAAAATGGTACTTAGTCGCGGTAACGTAAACTCTACAATAATATGTATTAATTCTCCAGGAAAAAGGGGTTAAGTCCCAATACTCTATATTCCAAATCAAAACCAGATTTTCAAAGTCAAATTAAAAACCTTAATCATTTCCTCAAATAGACCTATATCTTGGACTTTCTAGCCAACAAGTGTATGGCACATAATAATTAAGGTCAGTTATTGGATATAATCAGGGTTAAATTAATATTATAACAAATAACGTCAAATAAAACGACCATTATGCCTGCAAAATTGTTGTACAAATCTCAATTACCTAACAAATAAATAGTCAAGAGCACTTAAGGTACAGTACAAGGTCAAACTTATTTTACAGAATAGTTTTAGGACCTTTTAAAACAGATTGATTATGATCCAAACTATCTTAATAAAATCTAAACTTCAATTAATAAGAACATGAAATGTAAAGCTTTATTCGTAAAAAACAAATATTTCTTCAAGAAAACTCTATTATGTAAGAATGGATAAAGTGAGAGTGAACTAAACTCAAATATATTTTTTATTAAATTGACTATACAATTTTATACGAAAAGACCACGTACTGTAAAATTGTCTATAGATTAAAATGGGCTTGGGCAGATAGATACCAACCCTAATTAAGGTTTGACTTTGTAACTGATCAATAGTAATTGAGGACACTTATTTAACTTGGAGCTAAATCTGTCTCACAATATAAAGGAAACCAGGGTTTACAGGTGACAAATCAAATCTCGGTAAGAAACATAATTTCTTTTGAGATAAAACCTTTAAAATAGGTTTCATGATTAGATTAGATTAATATCTAATATCATCACTGATATACAGGTTATAGTACATAAGGCCTGTTTAGAATTTAAACACCCAATGATCATTATTAAACATGATAGCTTTAAGGTAAACTGATGTTGTAGCATTCCAAAGGGCGTTAAACCTTTTTTAGCACCACGTCTTACTACCCGTTTGGGTTATACACCTGTGTACTAATTACACTAATAGTTTATGGATTAGGATGGTTTAATTTAGGGGAAGTAGAGTGGAAAACCATTAAGAGAAAAACCACCTGCAGTGCATCCAACCAGGATCGAACTCCGATCTTCCCATATTCGGTAGTCTAATCCAACATGAGAGTAGTGCGTTAGACCACGTGGTCACCGAAGTGGGTGGCGTCAAAATGTTTTAAAACAATACAATATTTATGCCTTTATTTTCCGATCTTTTTACAGTCTACTGAGTTCATTCTAATGTAATAAAGAACATCTACTTATAAAATAATCACTACCGCCTCATTTAGTTGAGTAAATTAATAATTTTACGTGGACACAGAACAGCCATTTAAAATGTCATTTGGGCTTGTTCTATTTCCAAATGTTTAGTGAACTACCAAACCTTGTATCAATATTGCCTCCAACACACTTCTATGATATTTTCTTCCCATCCATATTTTTCAGTTCTCCATCATCCAATCGAATTAACCGAAAACGGAAGCTACTGTCGATTTTCCGTATATTATTGTTTAATTTGAGACTTTTAATCTCTCCCCACAGCTGGGAGTTATTAAGGCTTGTCTGGATGATTCATATCTTATGAGCATGTGGAATAATGGGTAAAAACATTACTTGAAGTCATCTCCAACAGAAAAATCTTTCTCCCAAATGGGAAATGATTATTAGTTATGACCTCTTATATAACAAATTATTGGCAACATCTAATGCATGCTTGAAACCATGGTTAATTAACTACGTATATGCATTTTGGCTTTCGAAAACGAATTTATTATGCTCGTTTTTGCTCTGCTCTTAACATCAAATACATGCTACTGCAAACTTTTTTTCCTTGATATATTAAATAGGTAGAATATTATAATTTTTAAGTACGACTATAGCCGTATCTAAATACCATATTATTTAAATTTAAAAATGAAACCTGGACATGGGAAATGATCACGGGACCTTTGGCTTAGTACGTCAATGCTAATACCATTGAGCTTTCTTATACTTATCAAATATATCTTAGATGATTTCTGGAATATCAGGTGATAGTTTCCTCGAGCTCCCATTTTATGCCATGAAGAATAAGTATGTTCTGTATTGTACCTCTCGAAGAGCCAAATTTTCATAATCAAAACATTATGGGATATGATTATCACGTATCCTGGCAAAGTCATCTGTGAAACTATCAAAGGTAGCTTTTTACAGCTTCTTAGGTTTGGTCGAGGATATAAAAATGAAGGCTAAGAGTTAACTGAAAGGATATGTATGATATTTTCAATAAAACAGCACCTTTTTGTCAATGTATCCTTCCACACTTTTTCATTATAAATATGTTTTTTAATTTGAGTAATTATTGAGTTATCTGAATAAGTGTGTATGTAAATATAATATAGAATTAAATAATGATGTTTGAAAGTTATCCATGTAATTCTTATTTGCCGAAGAAGAACATTCTTATATTAATATAAATACGAAGCAACAAACACAACTATGAAAACATGTCACCTACAATAATTTATCTGTAGATTTGGTGTTGGAATTATTATTTTTATTATCATTTTACTTTGGTTTTGAAGTGCAAATATAATTTCGGCGAATTAAAACGAAACACAAAAACAATATTTTATTTATTATAGTTTTTAATTTATATAAGTTTTCATTTTTGGAGGTAATACATGACTTTTGAGTTATTCCTCTACAAGTTCATCTAACAGCTTTCTATCCCCATTGAGAAGTATGTATTAAAATTCATCTGGAAATAAATAAATACATACACCATTAGACTTTAAAAAGTATATGTATTATATAAGTCTATATCTATCAGTAAACGATCCAGATTGACTAACACGTCATGTCCCGCAACGTTGATTATGATAATCAAGGCATCAGTCTCGTCTCGTCTTGTTTGCCGGTGATGAGATTGTTGTTCAATACTGGTCATATATATAAACTCGTTCACCTTCCATTCCCAAGGTTAATGCAGCATATTTTTATTCATAGTCCGTAGCACCCGTAGGTCAAACTGCTCGAACCAAATTCGACATCGTAGTACGATAACCAGAGGACCTTGTTGTAAAAACGTGGAATTTGAGACCAGTTAATCCAGTTCACAAACTCTAGGACATTGGGAACTTGAAAGTCCATTGCCACACTTAAGTACGCCAACTATCTCTACCTTGATTTAGTTATATCCGGTCCACCACATTTATTCCTATTTCTTTCGATTCTATTCAAATGTTTTCCTACCAATTGTGCCAAGGTCTTTCCAATGGTCTTTTCCCTTTGAGTTTGCCAGTCAATACTCTAAACAAGATTCTAGATTTCCCCATTCACGCTGCATGTTCTGCCAACAATAATCTACGATATTTGATTATCTTAACAGTGTATTGTAATGAGCACAGGTAATGTAGATCATCATTATGTAACCTCCTCCACTCCCCAGTCCACTTTTGGACTAAATATCTTCCTAAGCACCTCGTTTAGGAGCACCCTAAGTTTTGTCATGTAAGGTAAGAGGCCACGTTTAACACTCATAAAGAACAACCGGTACAATTATAGTTCTGTATATTCTGAGTTGTACATTTCTTGAAAGCAGACGAGTTGTCAACAATTACCTGACCGAGTAATAGTATCCATTTCCCGACTGTATTAACTCACTAATTTACACTCTATTATTGTTTTTGCTAGTTAAAATTGTTCATAAATATCTAATCTCATTAATCTTATTACAAAATTGAAAAATAAATTATTTTAAAAATTAAAAAAATAGCCATTTCATGGATTCAATTTAGTAACCAAACTTCGATATTATTCCTGATTTGAGTGGAACTTTTTTCATAATGTTCCGGTTAACTGACAGCAATACGAGTTTTATTTAGGTGAACAAACACTAAATACAATAATAACGAATGTTTTGATTGATTTTTTGACTTCTTGGCTCATCCTAGATCGTTAATAAAACCTTGTAACATTAAACATTTGTAAATTATTATTAATTTTCCAACTCAATGTCCCAGCGCGTTTCATCAATTACAAAAACTATCTCACTTCAAGGTCATATAAACCAAAAACAAGCTCAAGGGTATTACAAATAATAGCTTTAAAAAAAACATAAATACTATGTAGAGGTCAAAGTGTGACGAACAAGTTTTACAAGATACTACTATTAATTTAACCCAATTTGATAAGCAAATATAAATTTTATCTTAATTAGGAGTCAATACTATAATTTAATTAGGTATCTACACATTTAAAATAGCTGTTTTAGCACTACGTATTCTTAGCCTTTGGGCTACCCCCTAAGATAATGATGAATTCATAGGAATAATACCCCTATTTGCGTGGAAGGAGAGTGGAAAACCATTCAAGGTAAACCATATTCACTACACTCGACTGGTATCAAACCTCGATCTCCCAGTCATCGGCAGTTTAGTCTAATGCAAGAGTGACGCCTTAGACCATGCGGCCACTGAGGAGGGTCTTCGAAAAGTTTATAAAAATCATGTTTGTCAGTTAATTTTAATCCGCAATTAATTTGATGCTTTTCATTAAAATAATATTACCTGGTTCGGTGGCCGCGTGGTCTAACGTGCAACTCTCGCAGTAGGCTGGACTACCGATGACAGGAAGTTCTAGGTTTGAATCTCGGATGGTTGTTCTGAAGGTGGTTTTACAAAATGTTTCTCCAACCTCCCTCCACGCAAATGTGTGTACATTTCATTCTACATAACTTTCCAAATCCCTAAAGCAGTTAGCTTAATTAGAACATAAGCGTATAACCTGAACGGTTAGTGGGACGTGGCTTTATAAAAAGATTAGAACAATATGATGTTTTAGTTTAGTCACCGTATTCATATTTGAAAAGATCTATGGGCTATCAAATATTATCTTATTTGATAAATATGTGTTTTTTTAGTGATGAAAGGTATATCTCATTGCTGAAAAAGAAACAATTCAGACTCTTATTTGACCAGCATTGGTGGGTAGACCTAGGATGGTCTAGCCGTTAGACTCTAAATAGCTCCCGCAATGGACTGAACTGCCAATATTGAGGAGAGCAGAGTTCGAAACCTGGTAGGATGTATTGACGGTAGTTTTATTAAATGTTTTTCTACTATTACTCCAAATAAATTAGGATTAATTTCCCTTAAATTATACCTTCTCATCCCTAACCCCTTATTGTAGGTATTTGGATAACCAGGATGGGTAATAATACAGTTTTTTTTTTGCATTTTAATGGTATCCTTAAAACTAAGAATCTTCCATAGAATCCACAAACTTAAGATTAATTTATTTTTACTAAATAAACTTGATTGAAAATGATTTGGTGTCAAAGTAATTAATTTAAAAGGTGACACTTAATTTTCAACGTAACATAAGGGCTTATGTTTTAGTAAAATCTATGGGAAGTGTCTTAGAGTTTTTATTTGCGTCAGTTAATTAGTCGAGTTTAGCCAGATTGAAAAGGATGGGGAGATCGAGGTTCAAGTCTTGGTCGGGCGAACTGGGAGTGGTTTTTACTAAATGGTTTTCCACTCTCCCTCCACGTAAATGCGGGTTCACTTCCTAAAAATTAAACCTTCCCACTTTCTTTTTCATTAGCGTGATTAGTACTTAAGCGTATAAATCAAATGAATATTAAGATGCTGTGCTAAATAAATAAATACATTATTTAACTAGTTTTATTGATAAAATTTTACACCACTTTATCTCCAAGTAGGCTAAACTTACTTACTATGCTAATGACATATAATTCAGAGGAACTGCACTTATACTACTTGAAGGAAGGGTAGAAAGCCATTTAGGGAAAATAACTCTTGGTACACCCAACTGAGCTTCGAACCTCGATATTACCATCACCAGCAATTCAGTCAAATGCAAGAGAGACTCGTTAGATCATGTGACCACCGATGAGGCTCATTTAATATCCAAATGTTTCACCAATGTATTATAAGTTTTATTTATAAAAAGAAACAAACCATATTCACCCAATTATATTTGTTTACTAACCCAGAGATTAGAACCTTGACCTCCCCATCGACAACGAACCATACTTATGATGCTGACACTTTAATACTCGTGCCCAATAACGCAGGTAGCTAATTACTATGTGCCTTGTCTCCTAGCTGTGAATTAGCTATAATTATCTTGTTGAACGTCGGGCGAGTCACTCGCACATTAACGTTTCAACATTTCCAAGGAATGTGTTCGTTTCTTCCGTAATGTTTGTAAATATTTGTTAGCTCTGTTTGACGACGCAACTAAAATAGAGTAGTAAACTTTCGCGGATATAACTATTAGAAGCTCCCTGTGCGACACAAATGTTGTGAAATTTACTGTAGAATGTTGCAATGCCTTATGTTAGTAGTTTAAAGATGGCGGAACAGTAAAAAAAACACTTTGAAGTCCACGATTAAGTTATATATTAACTTATCTATAGCTCCTGTGCATGAACAAATATTCGGTAAACTTTTTTGTACCTAAACACGTATATGAAAGGATAAAATTATGACGTTTGAGTGTTTCACGTTTTATTACTCATTTAGGCTATCCTCATATCTACACTAATTGTATTGGAAGGAGGAGGGTGGTATTGAAAAACAAAAAAAACACCGATACATTGGAATTCTTTCTTTCACCGGAAAACAAGAATGGACTAAACTGATATTTTGTCCCCGTCCCTTCTTGTTTTATATTTTTTAACACGTTTCCCTACGCGTTAAGGG
This sequence comes from Timema poppense, assembly GCA_902141375.1. Taxonomy (NCBI): domain Eukaryota; kingdom Metazoa; phylum Arthropoda; class Insecta; order Phasmatodea; family Timematidae; genus Timema; species Timema poppense. Next base: position 129,903 of record CABFOV010000518.1, read on the forward strand.
TTATTTTTAATTACACTATTGGGATGGGGATGAGGAAGGTTGAATATAGAGGAGGATGAGTTGAAGATAATTTAGGAAAAACAAACATATTTAGTGCACCCAGTCGGGATTCAAACTACAACATCCCTGTCACCACGGCAAATCAAACTAAGTGATTTTTTACATTTATACCACGTACCCAAAAGTTTGTGTACATTTTGAAATTCATATAAAAGCAGTTATATTTGTGCATTTTCTATATGTCTTGCTACCTATCCAGTATATTCACGTATTAACACTAATTAGGTAGGGATTAGGAATATAAAATTAATAAAAAGTGTAACAAGCATTTACTTGGAAGAAGGTAAGGAAGAAATTTCATATAAAACAATTTAGCACACCCAACCTGGATTCGAACCCCGATGTCACCACTATACTATCCAAGAATGACGTCTTTGTCCACTTGACCATAGTTGATTTCAAATTGATCAAATTGACTATAAAAAAAGGATATCAACGTGAGTCAATCGTTAATCGAATGTCAGATTCTTTTATTATTATTATTTAGCACCACGTATTACTACCCGCTCGGGTTATACGCTTTAAGTACTAATTACGCTAATGGACTAGGTATTAGGAAGGTTAAATTGGAGGAAGTGAACCCGCATTTGCGTGGAGGGAGAGTGGAAAACCATTTAGGAAAAACCACCCATCAGTTCACCCGACTGAGATTCGAACCTCGATCTCCCCGTCCTCAGCAGTTGAGCTCAACACGTGACAAGCGCGTTAGCCAACTACGCTACCGAGGCGGGTGAATGTCAGATTCAATTTTATTTAAGACACGGCCCAGTGTCAGCGTGATCAACTGACAATACACGCGGCACTTCTATCATACTTGTAACCTATTTAAAAGTATAATAAATTATTGTTGATATTTTGAATAACATGAAGGTGAAAAGGAACACCAATTTGATCAAACCTAAACAGTCGTATTTACTCTTCGAAACTTCATGAAGTTATTAATACCACACACAAAATGGCTAGAAGGTTTTAGCAAACTAGCAAATATTTATCAACCTTGAACATTTCATTCTATTTATTGTACTTGAATATGTGTATAATATGTGTAAGACGTGAACAAAGATAAAACAAATCGATGCATGTATAGACTACAAAAACGCTGTGTTCCTCATTTCATTTTATTTACCAACCAAACTAAGATTATTTGTTTATATCTTGAATACCTATCTATGTTCTGTGATGATTCTGGAAAATGAAACTAATATTTGAAGAAGCAACCATTTCATAGGTGTGCCAAACATTTTCACGAAGCCGAGTTGACCAATAGAAACAGAAACTCGTTAGGGCTGTACGCATAGATCAACTACGATAATGGAATATAAGAAATATTACTACCATTTACGTCGAAGGGTATTGGTAAACAACTTAGGAAAACCCACTATCAGTACACTTGACTAGTATTATAGCCTAAAACTCCTCGTCACTGCTTTTGAATGTGGGGAATGTCAGGCCTCCACCGTGGTTCGGATTCCACGTTTAACTCTAGGTCCTCCATTTCATCTCACAATCACCCTGCCATTACACATTGTGGTGACCTGGTGGTCTAGGGGTAAGGTGTCAGACTTCTATGCTGGCGGCCGGGGTTCAATCCTCGGTCCCGGCACAGATTTATCTGATTACCAAACCCTTCCTTCACCTCTGACAAGACATCTTGTTAATGTGGGGAATGCCAGGCCTCCACCGTGGTTCGGATTCCACGTTAAACTCTATGTCCTCCATTTCATCTCACAATCACCCTACCATTACACATTAGCGTAAGTGCGTATAACCCGAACGGGTAGTAAGACGCGGTGCTAATAATAATAATAACATTACACATTAGCGTAAGTGCATATAACCCGAACGGTTATAAGACGCGGTGCTAATAATAATAATAATAATCCTTGTCACTGGCTATCCAGTCCAATACGACCATGACGCATTATACTCTGTGAACACCGATATGGTTTTAAACGTCTTTAAATTTAGTTGAAAGATTATGCCAGAGACGGCTGTACCTGTTAACCTAGTTTTTTTAAGCACCACGTTTTACTAACCGTGTGGGTTATACCCCTATGTGTTAACTGTGCTAATGTAATATAAGGAAGAAGATTGAATTTAAAGTAAGTTACCCGCATTTGTGCGGAGGAAGAGTGGAAAACCATCAAGGAAAATCGTCTATTTCAAGAGTGACGCATTAAACTTCCTTCGTCTTATAAATAATTGGTAGCTTTTTATGTTTTAAGCTTATCTTGTACTGTTTTTCGTTAATTTTTTCATACTATTTTGCAACTCATGGTTTCCTATTGAATTTCATTACAATGTATTAATAATTCTTACTTCAATATAACAATTGGATGTTCCGACTAGATTGCTGGTGGTGGGGATTTCATGTTTAGCATCTCGGATGTGATTTATTACGTTGGTTTTCCCATACTGTTCCACGGTGATATGAGTGAACTTCCTATATTCTAACCTCCTCAACCGCTTTGATTATGTCTTCTTAAATTATTGCTCCTCGGATTAATATTAGTCCAAGCTATCCGCATATTTGGGTTCGGACTGAGAAACGTAAAATAGAGAATAAGTCCATCCTCATTTTCATCGAGGGAGAGAAGGATGGAATTTAGGAAAAATAAACACTTCAATAAACCCGTATAGGACTCGAATCCAGACCTATACGTAACCAACAAACTAGACTGTACGATACTGACACCTATTCCCAGCGGTAGGTCGTTTATCTACCTTTAGTTTAACGTACCAAGGAAATTAATCAAAATGTGTTTATGTCAGACTCACAAATAAATTATATTGCAACAACTAAGTGTCTCATGATAAGTTTAATTTACCTTAATGGTGTTAGAAATTGTATACGGACACACTAGTTCGATTTTAGCTGGCGTACAAATACATGTTTGTAATTTCGAATGTATTTATCTGAAACTTAATATTATTTCTTATAAATAGTTTTGGGTGATAAGAGGTATTTGGACTTTTTTTAAGCTAAGTTTTAAGTTGTGATATTTGATAGTGATATAAGTCCTAATACCGGCAAGGTATCCACACTTTAACTATACTCATGAACACATTGATTGAGAAAGGTGATCTTTAAGGAAATATATAGCTATGATTTAAAAGGTTTCATATAGGCTTTTTTTTGTTGCAAGGAATATCACTGGATTATAGCGAATGGAGTGGGTTACAAAATATATATTCATAGTATCTCTCTCTAGCCATATTAGGAAATTTTGACTAGTGTGCTAGTATTTATTTTATTTTATAGTTTTGAAATAAAAAGGTTATTTAAAGTCCTGCGTGAAGGGAGTATCAGGAGAATCTCTATAACTAGTGTGCTCGTATTTTTTATGTTACAGTGTTGTAATAGTGTGCCGGTATTGTCTTTTTTATCTTATAAGGTTGGATTACAAAGGTTCTCTAAAGGTCTGCATGATGGGAATATCAGGAGACTATGTATGGCAAGTGTATCGTATTGGTATTTAGGTATTTTGGGTGGAATGTTGGTTGGACTCATGTGGCTTTCTATTCCTAGTAGTTAGTGGTATGCTATAAGAGAATATTAGGAGATTATGACAAGTGTGTCGGTATTGCTGTATGTTGCAATGTTGTACTCCAGTGTCTCTTCATAGTGAAAGAAGGGATTATCAGGAGAATATGACAAGTGTATCGGTATTGATGTATGTTGCAGTGATGAAATCCAGTGGTTCTAATCCTAGTTATATGTTAGAGGAGAATATCAGGAGACTATAACAAGTGTGTCGATATTGATGTATGTTACAGTGATAAAATCCAGTGGTTCTAATCCTAGTTATATGTTAGAGGAGAATATCAGGACACTATGACAAGTGTGTCGGTATGTCGGCTGTATGTTGCAGTGTTGTACTCCAGTGGTTCTATTCATAGTGGTATGCTAGAAAGTAATATCAGGAGACTTTGACAAGTGTGCCGGTATATATGTATGTTGCAGTGATGAAATCCAGTGGTTCTAATCCTAGTTATATGTTAGCAGAGAATATCAGAATACTATAACAAGTGTGTCGATATTGATGTATGTTACAGTGATGAAATCCAGTGGTTCTAATCCTAGTTATATGTTAAAGGAGAATATCAGGAGACTATGACAAGTGTATCGGTATTGGTGTATGTTACAGTGTTGGACTCCAGTGGATCTATTCCTAGTGGTATTCTAGAAGGAAATATCAGGAGTCTAGGCAACTACGACGAGTGTTTGAGCGCTACAGCTGGCTACGAGAAATCTTTGGGTTTCACCAGTCAATATTGCCTGACCATGCTGAGGATGGACACTGTGGATAAAGGTTCAGGAGGCAAGGTGACATTAGACAGAATACTCGACATGATGACATCAGGAAGAAGACATCGGGAATGGAATAATCATAAGGTAAGAGTGATTAGATTTGATGAAGCAGTTTCATTTTACCAGTAATATGATGGTAAATACCACCTTTAAAAATATGATAAACGAGTAATGAATTTTTTTTACATGCCCCTTCACTTAATGAATATAAAGTGCTAAATCTCTTTTGTTATTAAAAGAGATCATCCCATTACTCGGCCATGGGAGATGCATTTTTTATCACTAGTCTGTACCATTATCCCTCCATATTATACACTCCCAGTAAAATAGTTAAAAAAACATTTTAGCTATCTAACTACCCAAACAATTTGTTTATCTTACAAACATCATGGATTTTATACAATCGTTTAATTTAAAAAAAAAATTTGGAACTTAAAACATAATTCACAGTTTTTCTAATATTTAATTACTATATCAATCACAATGAAAATAAATATACAGACAAAATATTGTAAAGAGATCCCCATATTTTTCTTTTAAAAATCTCATATACTTACTTTTAGGTGATAAAATTCACTAACAGAAAATAGTTATATGTATATATCGAAAACCGTTTAGGAAAAAGGAAGTACCATAAAAATCCCGTCTTAGACCACGGATAGCACACCGTTTAGGTAGATAATACTCCTTGAACCAGACGTAGCTTAGTGATGCGGTGTTCAGTACTAAATTTAAAAATAAATAAATAATATAACTAATACCAGTGAAACTATTTTACCATATTATATCAAAATAAATGATATAACACATTCTTACAAACTTTCTAATATTACATCATAGTTTGGGTGCTTTATTTAAAATGAACTTTTAGTTAAATAACTAATTTTTTTCAGGAAAAATTATATGCTATTTTCTAATAATAATAATAATAATAATAATAATAATATTAATAATAATGATAATAATAATAATAAGTAATAAGTAATAGACTCTCCTCATATATTAATTTTAATTAAAATATTATTGATTTAAAAAATTTACTAATTATTAATTATTATCACTCAAATTATTTATGTTTGTAAAAATAAAAATATACTCTTATTTCTCATGATTTTAAAACAATTGCCAGATATACAATATTAACTAAATCAAAAAACACTCTAGAACAACTTCAAATTTTCTAAAATATGTTATAGGTAATTTATTCTTGAGTTTATTTATTTTAGAAAACTCAACATGCATTAATATTTATCTTTTAAATAATCCCTCTGATATGAATTTAAAAAAATCACAATAGTTTTTTAATTTCAAATTTTTTAAAAACCAATTACCAGTAAGCTATCCCAAATTAACTCTTTTATACAAAAATAAATATATTGTTATTTTTAATCATTTAAAAAATACTTCCCAGTTACCCATTTTAAACAAAATCGTTTAAGCCATTTAAAAATATTGCCTAAGTACATTATATATGAAAAGTTTCCAATTTTTGTTTCTTGATTTTGCTGCTACCAACACTGGTGATCACGTGATTTAAAACTTTAGGCCTGCAAAATATGTAAAAGCACAGTTAAGGATATCCCAAATACGTGGGCTCTTATCTTTTTTTTAATTTTAATGTTTTTGGTTTATTTAACTACACTATATCTGCGTCTAGATATTCCCATTGGTCTCTTCTCATTAGCTTTTATAGTCAATACCTCGAAAGAGGATTTCGTTTCTTTCATTCATGCTGCACGTACGAGATTACCCTAATGTTTGGTATGGTGATGAGTACGTGGTATGTAACTTATCATTATGTAATATCTTTTACTCTCTATTCTCACTTATTTTCATCCCAAGGTGTATTATTTTATTATTTATACATCTCAAATTTAAATGTTTCATGCTATATACAGAATGTTTGTAAACTCATAGCTCAAACTGCACATATAGCTTGTTTGAACCAAAAGTAATAAAAAATCCACATACACTTACATTCGGAAAACTATGCTAATACTATTAAGTTGTATTCAAAGTTTCGGCGTACAGCGCCGGGAGAGCATAGCGATTCAAGCTTGTGTGTACAACAAGTTGCATAGGAGCTAGGCACGCAGCATTGCATATGTAATAACGGCAAGCTGTGTAGTGCCACGCGCCTAGTTCCTATGCAACTTGTTGTACACGCAAGCTTGAATAGCTAGCTATGCTCTCCCGCACTGTACGCCAAAACATTATATTTAAGGGTATAATCAAGGTTTTCTGGATATAGGTGTAAATAAATTTTGTACTATTTTTGCTTCAATAAATTATAAATTATGTGCCGTTTGGGCTATGAGTTTACAAACATTCTGTATGTATATATATATTTATATATACCCATATATAATATATTATATATGTATATATATACCAGGTAGGTTGGAAATAATTAGACGGTATATAGTGAGGAAGGTGCTGAGGTTTGTCTGACGTCCGGTAGAGATCACCTGCTTGACATTATCTTAGTAAGTAAAAAAGTGTATTATGTAGTTTATTTTTATTTAGCTAATAAAAACTTACTTTGGTGTTATTTTTCATGCAAAGCATTTCCCAGATACTGGGATACTTTGAACAAAAAACTGTCATTATCAATAAAATTCAATTAAAAAACTCATAAGAAAATTACCCTTGATTATAAGGTTATAATTAAAAAAAATCCAAAACTGTAATCTTATTTATGACTTAATATTAAGTTTTAATAAAATCAATCAAACTAATTTGGCTTTAGCCTAGGAATAGGCAGACAGAACAATATGGCGGTATACAAAATTACAAGACCTACTTTTTAGGCTTGTATGCACATAAAACTTAAATTTCATCATAATATTGATATTGAAACCTTTTAATTTAAAATGAAATACCTTTTACCAATAATATCAATTTCTCTGTTGGTGAGTGAAGATTACATAAAATCACACTTCAAATCAATCGATAGAGAAATGGGCTCTTAATCCCTTATCTCCTATGGGATTTCGTTTTCTGTGTAAGAGCCGTGGATTTCTAGGTGGTGATTTGTTTGACATAGAAATAAACCATTCAGCAGATCGTTATTATCCTACACTTTCAAGCATTCATTTGTTTTTATTACATGTAGTTTATATTCGTTAGTATAGTTCGAATTGGGGTGTCCGCAAACCTTGACCGCACTCTTGGCAAACTACGAATTACGAGTGGCCACACTGTTGTTTTTTCTAATACCGACACGAATGATCAGTTTTAATACTTCACAACTCTAAATAGGAGTGGTTTACTATTCTCTCTCTAGGCAAATACTTTATTACATATTTAGTTACTTTTTAAGTCTCTCTGTCCCTTTCCTTTTGACAAGTGATGATGACCACACGGATAGTGTCGCAGAACCTTGCATTGGTTTATACTATCTCCAAAAAAAATGTGGGTGAATTTATATGAAATTATTTGAACTTAGATTGTTTCTATAGACAGATTGTTATTAATTTTATTAGCTCGCTAGAGTGAGAATCATGGTTAGAAAGGGCATTTAACCATCACCTTTAAGGACACAAGACGAATAACATTTGTTATAAAGAAATTTTTAATAGCATTAACTTGTAAAGAATAAATGTAACCATACTGTGGAGTATTGATCACCATTGAATCTGGCCTGAGATTAGTCACCGTTTAAAGAACCTTTAATTACTGTTTAAAATGATACTAATTTTCTCCTAGACATAACATAGAGTGTACTCTGCAGCTTTCAATTTTTTAAAGATGATATTATTATTATTATTAGCACCGCGTCTTACTACCCATTCGGGTTATACGCACTTACGCTAATGTGTAATGGTAGGGTGATTGTGAGATGAAATGAAGGACCTACAGTTTAACGTGGAATCCGAACCACGGTGGAGGCTTGGCATTCCTCACATTCACAAGATGTCTTGTCAGAGGTGAAGGAAGGGTTTGGTAATCAGATAAATCTTTGCCGGGATCGAGGATCGAACCCCGGCCGCCAGCGTAGAAGTCTGACAACTTACCCCTAGACCGCCAGGTCACCTACAAAGATGATGTTATTTATGTTATATATAACGCTCAATATAGTTTTTTTGATCGTTGTTGGTAATTTTAATAATATAATACAGCTTCTTACCCGCTTAGGTAGCCGCATGGTCTAACGAGAAACTCTCGTGTTAGACTAGACTGCCGATGAAGGGAATATTGAGATTTTAATTTTGGTCAGGTGTATTGAATGTGGTTTTTTCAAAATGTTTTTCCACTCTTCTTTCAGGAAAATGTGGGTACACTTCCTATAAATTAAACCTTCCTCATCCCTAAAATCATTAGCGTTAGTACGTAAACGTGTAGTCTAAACGGGTAGTAAGACGCGGTGCTAAATAAATATAAAAAATAAAGCTTCTTTAAACAGTGCCAAATCCCGTAGGGGAACTTAAGCAAATGTAATCTTCAGGTAAAATTGCAGTAAAGCCTCTTAATTCACCTGGTGGGTAGACAACACAAGTAGCACGCCACAGGAACGAACACAAATTATTCCTCACCACTCCCCTCCCTGACACACAAAGATGGTGCTAGCGTACGCCCAGCATCGTGAGTGTCAGAGAGGGGAGTGGGGGAAGCCTGTGTTGAATGGAATATATATATATCTTAAGCTACAATATTAATATAAGGAATGTTTGGAAACGCATAGCCCAAACTGCACATATATCTTGTTTGAACTAAAAGCGATACAAAATCCTTATACACTTACATCCGGAAAGCTATGCTAATACCATTAAATTTTGTCCAAGGTTTCGGCGTACAACGCCGGGATAGCGAAGCTGTTCAAACATGCGTGTAGAACAAGTTGCATAAGAGATAGGCGCATGGTATAGCAAACCTCTATAGCTTGGAGCACGGAAGCAGAACATAGCACTATTAATAGTAAAAAACACATCAGTCCATATATAAATGCGAAGATGTTCTGAGGGTAATCATTAACGGCCCTATATCACAGAAAGTACTTGCCATTATTACATGTGCAGTGTCACGTGCCTAGCTCCTATGCAACTTATATATATATATAAAACTATTCAGACAAACAGACGACTTTAACTTTATTTTCAAACAGGTGACTGTATAAGAGCCCTATCACGCTACAATTATATTTTTAGTAAAAATATAAATATACTGCTGAAGTACACACCCTAAATATAGCTACGTGTGCCAATTTCCGCCTTACAAATGTCTTCGTTTTGTAGTTATTGGTTTTCAGAAACAATCAGCCCAATGTTCCAGTGGTCTGTGCACCTGGTTACGAGTTTAGGGGTCCTGGGTTCAATTCCAGGCTGGTACCTTGGGTATTTTTCCTCAAAGGGAAATTACCCCAAAGTTAACCAGGGTTTGGTTAGTTAGGCATAAATTATATATTTCCATGGTTTGGTTAGTTAGGCTTAAATTTTAGGTTTAAGAGTTTCTACCGGTTCCACACCTTCATACTCACTATCACCATCATTTCATTTCGTCGAGACGAGGAAAGTGCTTCTATGGATACAATAAGTATATTCGGGCGTCTCCTGGCCAAAGGTTTATTAGTACTGGCTAATCTTAAGGCTATTGGGCCACGAATTGATGTAGCCTAGATGCGCAATATCTATAGTTACATAAACACAAATCCATTAATACACAAATGAATATTAAATTTGAATTATATAGCGATGAAAATAAAACGAAAATAAATCATGCATAATTGTTTGGAATAGTGCTAGCTATAATTAAATGACTATGAATAATGTAAGTTAAGTGGTTTAATTTAAAGGGGATATCAGGAAACTTGTTTAACGAGATAATAATTGGTCTGGTTAATATGTTCTTATTTAAAAAAATGAGGTTTTATTTTAAAGTTATATAATAAAAAGTTGTTTTAATATGCATTGTCAGTTTTAAATATGGGTTACAAATCTGTTCAATTATATTTAATATAAAAAAATTGAGCTTAACTAAAGAAGCTACCCTTGAGGTGAGATAACAGAGCACATGCACAAAGGGTAGATATATTTATTTTTAGTAGCAAAATCATTTTTTGGGAAACAATGCATAAAATATTGTTTTAAAACATATGTTAAATTATCTGGTACTATTTACTTTTCTTAGATATTTTTCATGAGCATCACATATTTATAACATGAATTTTTATATTATTTAAAAAATTATTTTCAAATATAGCGATTCTCATGACAAATATTCAAGAGCTGTTGAGAGAAATTAATGTAGAAAATTGAACTAAATGTATTCACTGAATCAATATTAATTTTATTTTTGCTAAAAGGATTTTGTTACAAAAATAACAAAAATATGTACCACAACACACGTTCTTTTTCAGCCCATCTAAGGATGCACTGAAAAAAAAAGTCAAAGCAACAAGACAATAACATCACAAAGTAGACAATTTTGAATAAATATCCAAGTAAAATATTTTGTGTGTACCACGTTTTATTCTAGGGCTTATCATATCTACCTGAGTGCTCCCGTTTCGAGATGGCCTTGTGCTTGCCTTCCTCTTGCAGCGCCAAGGACCTTGAGGCCACACTTGGTCGCTTGGCCAAGGAGGCTACCAAAGACACGGGACTACACGTGGAGGTGAACGTGGAGGAGTCTGCATGCCAAGTGTCCTCTCAAATGAAGCTTAGGAAGGGAGACATTTTCTTTTTGTGAGTGGTACATAACTCTTTGGTGGACTAAACTGATAGACTGATAGGTATTAGCTGAGAACATACAATTTTATAGGTAGCCAACAAATGCGCTTTATGTTGGAGTAGCCCGATAAATCACTTGCAGAAAATAACTGAAAAAACCCATCTTGTAGGTAGTTATGTAACGCTCCTTATGATGTTGGAGTAACATGATATATTGCTTGTAGCTACTAACTGAGAACATGTTTTCGTAGGTAGTAAATAATTGATCTTTGTGTTGGAGTAAACTGATAGATTGCTTGTAGATACTAATTGGAACATTATTTTATCATAGATAGAATTATCTCAATGAGAGCATAAATTAACATTACAGAATATTCTCATTCTTTAATGTATTGTTTTTAATTGATACTTCTCTCCTAGTTACTATTGTGCCTTTGTAAGTTGTTTATTGGCACGATTTTGTGTTTATAACATGTTTAACTTCCCAATCAGAAAACATAAATAAAATCATCTAATCCTCCTTTTTCTGTAGATTTTAGACAAAAACCAGAGCCTTTAAATGACCAATAGCTTACAACTATTCTTGAATACCTCCGAACTGTTATTTTTGTCCTAAATACTTTTATCACTTTAGTATTCCCACATATCTATCCAATACCATGTAACAGATGTAAGCTATTTCCTTTAAACAAATGAAATTATCTTTTCCAGCTCCATTATTATATTTCTGGTTGTTCTGACAGCAGCATCAAGTACATACCATCTAATACAAACCAGGAAAAAAAAGGACAAGATAATAACTGCCGTCGAGGGTGAGATATTTCTAACTTTTAAATTTAGGAGGAAGTGAGCATGAGTCAAAGTTCGTATTTTGGACAGTTTTTATAAAAAACAAATTTGTCGTTCAAGATACGTTTATCTTAACTTTCTACGTGTAATTATTTTAACATTTAAAAAAAATATATCTCATGGCCATAGTGGTATTTGAAAATAAGCTTTTTAGATGATGAGACAAAATCCTGGTCAGTTTCCGTTACTGTTTCCAGTCAGTGGCCTTGATAAGTTTTTTTAATCAGGTCATATATTTTCCAATGCAGGCTTGATATAACTCTCATATGCCTTATAATTTAACTCAAGACTAGGACAAGAACAACATACAGTCACCGGCTGTTAATCTATCAATGTGAAAGGGTAAACACATATTTTCATCAATTATAAATTTTCGGCCTTGCTGGGAACTGAACCCAGGACACTTAGCTCAGGAGGCAGACACGCTACCGACTATGCTAAGATCATAAAAAATATGCAATGAAAATAAATGATACAAAACTCCGCACGGACTTTCTCGTTCTATTGTTTAAAATGGAGATATTTACTCAAAACGCGTAATATATGTTAAACGAAATAATATACACTATTAAACTCAAGAAATAAATTGCGCTATACTTACATAAAACATTTTTTGAATCATAATTTTAAATTTTGTAAGTTTATTTCTAAAGAATGTCCTCATTTGTATGTTTGGACCAATAAAAATGATTAATTTTGAGTCCACCTGGGTCAACACTTCATATTAAAATTTTGACTTTCAGTTAAAATTTTAACATTTTATTATGTGTTTAACATCTTCAGGTCATCGCATTGCTAATTAATTCCTCATATATAAATTTTGACCAATAAAAAATGTAAATATTGACTATTGAGTCTAAAATCGAGATATATCATTGTTGTACAAACATTTCTCCTAAGAGGTTTAAGGAAAAATAACATTACCTTTTTGAGAGACTAACTTATATTCAATTACTCTATGAGATTACAGAATTATTGTGTAAACATATAAGCAGTATCTCTTTACAACTAAATCTCACAAAATTGTATTAAAATATTTGCCAATATCTAAGAAACTGTGCCGATCAGTAAAATAAGTTTAAGCTCTAGTCCAAGGTACAGACAAACAGACAGACAGACAGACGGAAATTCAATTCTTTTAATTTTTTTTTATTTGGGGGGTCATGAAACGTACATCAAAATCTCGAGTTCAATTTTTTGTCGATCAAAATACTTTCTCTATCTGTAAGATAGCGAGAAAGTAATAATAACGCTAAACGTATATACTGAGCTCATATTTTATTTCTTCTGTCCACAATTTTATTTTTGCTAGATAAATGTTAAAAAATACTGACCTAAGCTCGTGGTCTCTTTTCTCCACCAAAATATATTTTAGAAATCAGTGGTTTAATTGGAAACAACTATGCGTTTGCATTATTTTACAACACAGACTAGAGATTTTTGTGATCTTAAAAAATCATTACTAGTGAACTTAAAGTTCTACATAATAAAAATTATTATCATAAACAAAATTTTTGCTTAACGATTTTAAAATTTATGTATAGAAATAGAACTCTGGGTTAAGATCTTCAGTATTTTTTTCTACAACTGTATTAAATATTAAATAATTTCTTTAATTTAAAACTAGTTAAAAATAAAACCTATTTTAGGCAAAAACTATATGTAGTACATTATTGAAATATAATGTCTATTACTCGTATTGGTGGTCATGCAGACTAAATGCTAGGCTCAGATAATCTGGTTTATTTGTGACCAAGCGGCTTGGTGATAGTGAGGGTTCTCACCTATAGTTTTCTTTAGCGCCACGTCTTACTACCCGTTCAGACTATTCGTTTATGGACTAATAATGCTAATGGTTTTAGAGATGATGAATTTTATATTTAGAGTAAGTATACCTTCATTTAAGTGGAGATAGTAGTGGGAAATTATTTTGTAAAAACCACCTTCATTACACCCTACCGAGACTAGAACCTCTATTTCCCCGTCAGTGGCAATCTAGTCTACTGCGAGAGTAGCGCCTTAGACCATGTGGCCACAGAGGTGGTTTTTCCTAATGGATTCGGGTATATTTAGTCTAATATTGTTTTTCTTATTCTTAACATATTAGCGTAAATAAAATTTGTATAAGCACAAAATGGAGTTGAAAATAAAAAAAATGACGTTCATTTAGGGAAAAGGAATATATTTACGATAAAATTGATTATTATTGTTTTATCAAATATGGATTTCTAAAATAAATAAGTGCTTTCAAGGCCTTAGCCAGGGGTGTTTGGGGGTTCAACCCCCCCCTTCCTCCACCCCGACATTTTATGGCTTATATACGGCTTAATTTGTGATTCAAACAATATCAGAATTAAGATACAAGTACAAATTAGTGGGCTGTGTTACCGTAAGGACATCAGAGAGCTTCTAGAGGGGTTTAATATTTAGAATTTTTTCCATCCTCTGGCAATTAGGGGGCTATGTTGCCATTTTAAACATTTCAGATATTATTTAGAGTTTTTTCTAGCTTCTGGCAATTGGGGGATGTGCCCACACAGAATTAAGATACAAGTACAAATTAGTGGGCTGTGTTACCGTAAAAAAGGACATCAGAGAGCTTCTAGAGGGGTTTAATATTTAGAATTTTTTCCATCCTCTGGCAATTAGGGGGATATGTTGCCATTTTAAACATTTCAGATATTATTTAGAATTTTTTCTAGCTTCTGGCAATTGGGGGATGTGCCCACCAACCCCCCTCCTCCCATGAAATAATTGGCTGGCTACGGCCTTGAATGCCTTTATATAAATATATGTATTTTTATAACTCATTGTTTGTACCATGAGGATAAGGGCTAGCGACTGCTGCCTGTAGCTCACAAAGCATAATCAGCCCTTTCTCCGATGACCTAGCTTGGCTCTTCTGTCAAGTTTGATATTCAGGGTCGGGCAACAGCCGAGCGGCCGATTGTTTGTTTAAATAAGTTAGGATTTTCCGATGAGTGGTTATGAACAGGATTGACCGGTATTTGGCTGGATTTTCTGGTAAAAGTTGTTCAAGGTAATACCAGTCAAATATGTTGCCGGTGTTGTTTTTTTTAGGTGGGAAGTTAACCCACGTGGTGATTAAAAACGAGTTATATAGTTGAATTTATTTTATCTCGTTTTATTATGATTCAGGACTTTCCTCATCTACTGACTTAAGGAAGACTAAAATAGAACTTAAACAAGAATTTCCGTGAAGGGAAGGTGAGAACTCAATTAGGAAAAACCTAATCTCATAACACCCAGCCTTAATTCAAATTCTGATCTCTTTGTGATTGGTAAACCAAACTAGACTATTTTTACATTTAGTCCATGTGTACACCTAGGCGGGAAGATTAATGTAACATTATCTGAAATTAAGTTTGTGTTTCTCTCTATATATATTGAATCATTTAACCATTCAACTCCCAACTCTTGATAGCGCAATATATGCTTTATTAATAGTAGTTGTGTAGCCCTATTTTGAATATAAAATATTTGAATACAGTGATATTTTCATTACTTTCAAATAAAAATATTACTAAAAAACTAATAATAACAAGTATGAAGCATACATCCACAAGCAAGCACCTTTATGTATACATTATTTTTTATTATGTTTATTCAATTCAAAGCATTATTACTAGCTAAGAAGACAACTTCATTCACTTAGATTTTTCTGTGACAAAGAGGTCATGTTCGGATATCATACGTTTGGACTGGAGGGGCTTTTATTATGAATGGTTTCCAACTATACATTCACGAAAATGCATGAAAATTTAATATAAACTCTACCTTCTTTGTCAAATAAAAAAAGTCAATACGATAGAGTCAGGTAGTATTAGATTTGTGACAACTGGTGACCCACATACCATACCTAACCCCAAACTTGTGTAGGTAGCATAGTCTGATTCAGACGTCGCACAATTTTCTGTATTATATGTTAGAAAACAGTTGAACTTTAACAAGTAAAACCACTTTACCATATTTAAAAAAGTAAAACAAAATTAAAAATAAAGATTTATTTCAAAGAATGAATTTCAACACAAAAGTTGCAAATAATTATAATTAAATATTTAGAAGGAGGAGACCACAGAATAATTATTAATTTAAAAACTACATCTAGACAAGGGAATTGAACCAGGTCCATGTGTAATTTTTAATACGATTGATTAAACTGATCTCACATCGCTATTGTTAAATCAAGTATGAAGAAAACCACACTTAGATCATTTTTCTGGTTTGAGCGTAATCCTTTAGCTATCTTAAATCTCGGCTAATCGTTAATGAGAAGGATATTTAAGCTTTCCATTTAATTTCTATCTCTAATCTCCTAATTGTGGATTCAAATTGGAATTTAGTATACAATAGGTGTTAGTGATTTGAAATTATTTCTTAATTAAATAAGTTTTGATACAAATAGGTCTACATGTCATTAATGAAATTTGTATCCTTGAATTTTTCAATAAATACATAAATTTCAATCCAATGATCAGAAAAATGAGTAATTAACATGTCAACAAAATTAATTTGATGCATAAATATCACACGTCCTTAAGTTTTTGCTAGTAAGTTTATTATCAATGCCTTTGATGGTTTGATACAAATGAAAGAAGTGGCAAGGGTGGATTAATAGAAAGGGTAATTGTTTCAACCTGAGAAGATGATGGAAAAAACTAATTAATAAACCGCATGTGAGAAAAAACCCATTATAGTGCTCTGCAAAAATTATAGCATCGACCTTCCCAACACTAGTAATCAAATCTATTGAGAACCTGACCCATGTGACCACCAACTTGACCTAATCATATATATATATATATATATATATATATATATTAATAAAGTTCACACCACATAACAAGATGTTGATGGGTTCAAGCGTTTGACAGTTATTTCTTGTGATACAAAAATCCGTACCACTATTTCCTTTAAAAGGGAAGTAAAGCCGTTGGTCCCAAGTCGATTGTGGCATGTAAAATAACCCTGGAATGTATGTGAAATTAATTTTCCCAGCCAAATTAATAAACCCTCCTACTCTCACCAATAAAAATTATCATATGCAGATATAATTAATTGATTCAGAACGTGCAATTTAAGTACCTCAAATAAATGAATAAAATAAACGTATGTATTTAAATCTGTGCTCGATTAAGTTAACCAAATTATTTTGTTTGTTCTATTCTAGGTACTTCTAACAAGTTATTGACTGCATTTTCTCTACCCAACAATTTTCGAAAGTTGTTCAATTTCTACGTTCCTGAAGAAACCATAAAGAATATCGACAGCATTCGTTTTCTGTCGACCTTATGGGTCATGTTCACCCATAAATCCTTTTCCGCCATGCAAGAGCCTTGGTCAAACAAAGCATTCCTTTCGGAAGTGAGTAGACTTGTATTTCATTTGAATAATTTTTGGATGAACAAATAGTTTGAAACCCTCAAAATATTGGTATCAGATACCTACATCCTGGTCGCCGCGACAGGGACGCTAGAACGCCAAGTCGTGTTATTTCTATGGGTGAGCCAAAGTCGCTGCTTTTAGGCTCTAATTTCTACCTTTATCGTTGATATGATATTAGTGCAATTAATATACATGCGTATAGCCCAAGAGGAACAACATAATTATAACTCAATTATGTTTATTTCTTAAATGCGTTTTTTATGTAGTATTTTTTTTTTAAATTAGCCTTTTTATCCTAGTTAATCAACAAAGTCCTGGTATTAAAAGTTAGAACGATCCAGGATATTTTCTCAGTTATTACCAAACGTGCAAACAAAACGTATGATACAATGTCAATCGTCCACGTGGGACGGGTGGGCTGAGCATTAAGACACGAAGCACACGAAAATAAAGACCTTGGTCATAGCTGGATTGTGACTCTTAAATAAAAACTATTCAAATCACAATCATATGAAGGTATAGTACTTTTTATTTCCTTACACCCGGTATTATTAACTACCATATATATCCACATATTTACACTTCTTGGGTATGCATGAGGAATATAGGAATTATATTAAATGTTCCTGCATTTACGTGGCGGAAGGGGGCGGGGCGGGGAGTGAGTTGAAAATTATTTGTTAAAAACACCTCTGTAAATTCGTTAGAAAATTTAGCCCTGATCTACCTGTCACTAGCAGACCAAATAAGACAACACTGAGGCCTTTGTCCCCGTGACCATCGGTGCTTATATACATTATTTAATAAAGTCATGTACCCGCTTCAGTGGCCGCATGGTCTAAGGTGTTACTCTGGCAGTATAATATACTACCGGAGACGGGGGATCCGAGTTAGAAACCTGGTCGGGTGTACTGAGGATGTTTTTTTAAACGGTTCTACGCTCTATCATCACGCAAATTCGGGCACACTTACTGTAAATGAAACCTTACTCATACTTAGCCCGTTATTAGTAAATAGGAGTAGAACCCGAATGGGTAGAGAGATGCAGTACTAAAGAATATAGGCCATGTGTTTTAGTGTGAGTTTTTGTGTGGGTTTTTTGTATGGTTTTGGTGTTAGTACAACATATATCCCAATCTATTACCATTTCAAAGCAAGTTTTTCTGACTTACCGGTTTGTGTAAAATTTATGTTGCAGACCGTAAAAGACATCAGTAAGATGGTTTTCCACAACAGCATGCTGGACGTAGACACGTTTTTCTTGTTAGGTGGGGTGGTTCGGAGTTACACCATGTTGAACCAACTGGATCACAAAGAGTTCGGCTATTTCACTGGATTCATTCATAGATACCTCAGGTAAAAGTGGAACTATTAGCTTTTTATTTTTTCAACTTATTGCCTCATTTTCTAGAAATCAGAGGTCATTGCTATTAATCTAAAGGGTTCGGGTTCAATTCCTGGTTGTCACATATGTAGTCTTCCCGAAAGGGAATTTTTATTATGAATTCCATGATTTGGTTAGCTAGGCTTAAGTNAGATGGTTTTCCACAACAGCATGCTGGACGTAGACACGTTTTTCTTGTTAGGTGGGGTGGTTCGGAGTTACACCATGTTGAACCAACTGGATCACAAAGAGTTCGGCTATTTCACTGGATTCATTCATAGATACCTCAGGTAAAAGTGGAACTGTTAGCTTTTTATTTTTTCAACTTTTTACCTCATTTTCTAGAAATCAGAATTCATTACTATTAATCTAAAGGGTTCGGGCTCAATTCCTGGTTGTCAAATATGTAGTCTTTCCGAAGGGAAATTTTTATTATGAATTCCATGATTTGGTTAGCTAGGCTTAAGTTAGGTTTAATATTTCTACTGGTACCACATAATCATCACACTATCTCATCGGGCCAAAGTAACAGCACATACTTGGTGCCTTAATTTCAGAAGACGTTTACATATCCGACTCTGCTAGTATAAGACCTGGAATATGGTGGAACACGCTTGGAAAAAAAAATAGAGCTGTGGTAACTGACGGCTAACATAAGATTTTTAATTCATACATGAGCTTAGACTCACTAATATTAACCTATGTGGAATTAATTTTTATTTCCTTAGTGATGAGTTGAAAGTTTTCAAAATTCACTGTTGTATAGTTTGAGCCAGTGGACATAGAAACTTGAAATTTAAAATAAAGTTTCCTTTCCAACATTTATTAAGACTTTTTGAGTTTTTTTAATATCACCCTCTAAGGTGTGGGACTCACACCGTATTCACCCAAACCTTGGGTCTGAAAACTTTAAACTTTGCTGGGAAGCAAGTTAGTGAAATTTCCCCACATAACCATAATAACCTAAGCTTTTGAAATTAAAATTAGGGATTTAGGAAGTTGGGGGTCTATGATTATAAAATAAAACTTTAAAGATGATTCCCCACATAACCATAATAACCTAAGCTTTTGAAATTAAAATTAGGGATTTAGGAAGTTGGGGGTCTACGATTATAAAATAAAACTTTAAAGATGAGATATAAAACTATAATTTGGCATACAGCTATATAGATAACTCCAAATAAACAAATGCATCTTAAAATTTGAAATTTCTAAGCGTAAATAGTAGACAAGGAGTTAAGATAAGAATTACAATTATTAATAGTAATAAACTACTTATCAACGTAGAAAATAGAAATTTGGCTGCCATGTAGCCTTTTTTTATATCCATAGTGAGCCTCACATATTAAATATTGTAACTCATTTTTTGGGTAGCTAAAAACCAAAATACGTTGAAAGGGGAAAATTGGTGATGCTCTTATTTATATTATGTTTTTGTAGTAGTGTATCTAATTTATTTTCACGTATCTTATAATCACTTTCAGGGCAATATTGACTTCTATGGATTGCGTTTGTTTGTGAATCAGTTTATGATCTGATTAATGGGTTTTTTTCAGAGATTGTTTTAAAGTTTATTGTTTGACATAATATTTGTTTTTGGATTGGAAACTATATAAAAAGTTCAGCCAGATATTGAACATCCTAATTCGATACATTTTTTATATCTGCATATCCACATGAATTGTTCGAACACTTCCAAACATCTTAGAAATCTAAATTTGGCATGTTGCTAGATCTAGAGATAATGTTTTTTTTAGTAAAGTTCTAAGATCGAAAGTTTAAAATGGCGGATTCAAAATAGTGAATCGAATTAGGCCAAAAACACTGAAAATTAATAATTACTTTTCTATAATGTAAATTTTTACAATTTTAGTTAAAATAATTTGTTTTAACTCTTTAACAACCAATTATTTATCCATGCTATGCTACTATTATTTATTTTTTGATTAGCACCAATATTAGAAGTACAAATATTGTGTATAGGGAAGTTATAGAATAATCTTAAAAATAAATTTAAGTTTTTAACACATATTTAAATTAATATTACGTTATAGATTTCCTGTGTGAAGAACGGATACACCATCTAGGTTTATCTGCGCATCCGAATTTTTGTGGGGTTTTAATTTCACTATGGGTAGTATAAAGGATAAAAACACCATATAATTTATTTTTTAAATATTTGTTTATACATTTGTTTGTTTTCAATAAACTCAAAAAGTACTCATCAGAGATGGGACTTCTGTTGTAATCATTATCTTTAAGAATAAAGAATACGCTATATAACATCACTATATTTAATCAGCGAGCGAGGCAATGTCGATAAAACCGGGTGTAAGCAGTGAATATTCCTCACGGCTGGTATTATGGGTACATAAGAGTGAATGGAGGCGAGTCCATATTTCATCCTGAATCTTCGTACTCACATAAAGTACTTCTCTTGAAGTCTCATTCTTTTCTAGCATTGGAAATGGTCGAATGTGTTGATGTATTGTTTAATGCAAGCGAAACCACAGGTAAATGCGTGTTTGTAATTAAGGTGTAAAGATTTATTAGGAAGGTATAATTGAAAGGAAATGTGTATTCATTTACGTGGAGCAAAAGTGGTAAACCTTTTAAGGAAAATACACTCTCAGTGTTACCTGACAGGATTCGAGCCACAAACATTCTCACCAATGGCATCAGATGAGTGTGACGCCATTGTCTACGTATCCACCGGTGTGTGTGTGAGTTTATATGCTCTAGTGCTTAATGTTTGCTATATTTTTTCATAAAATAACAAAGGTCGATGCATATGTGGGCATGCGTACTAAATATCAGGCGCATTTATAGTGGGTTGGCCACTTACGAAAATGTCTTGGTTTCGAGTCCCTAGCCGGATGTACTGTAGCTAGAGTTATTCACGTACTCTTCTTATAAATTATACTTTCCTAATCTTTAACCTTCTAGCGTAGTTAATACCTGTTTAGCCCTGATAAGTTGTAAATACGTAAAATAAAGGTGAATATACAGAAAGTTTATATTATCATATAGAACACTCCACATATGTTTTAATTAATAATGATTGTATGTTTATCTAAATTGACAAAGAAGGGATTTTTGACTGGAAACTAATTTCTCCCTTCTCTTCAGGCTAACGCCACCCTACGCCCTCATGATAGGGTTCTTCAGTACGGTTGTGGTCTACTGTGGGTCAGGTCCCATTTGGTACAGAGGAGTTGTGGTGCAGTCTGATTGGTGCCGGGAGAATTGGTTCCTCAACCTCTTGTACGTCAACAACTACATCGACAACCAGAGGTTGGTGAGTACAATACACAAGCTTATTCAGAAGCGATCTAAGGATCATGAGCATGACCTGGTCTCATAGTTAATATTCGATTGAGAGGTATTTTTACTCATTATGTTTTTTATACTAAAAATATTATATATTAAATAATAATTAAATCAAGTTAAAGTAATAATTTAAATAAAAAGCTAAAATAAATGCATAAAGATCAGAATTGAAGGTTTTAAGTTATATTGGATAGAAGAATGACCGTCAACAGTGCATAAGGATTGAATATAAAAGTCATTTAACTTAGTTTGCCGTTGACATAGAGTTTGGGGTTTAAATCCTCACTGGATATAGTAAGGGTGCTGCTCTCCTTCCACGCAAGTGCGGGTACATTTCCTCTAAATTATATATTCTTGCTTCCTACCTTATTAACATAATGAATCTATAGAATAGCCTAACCGTGTGAAAAGACATGGTAAAAACAAAATATATAAGAGCGTATCCCAAAGTTTTTCTATTAGTATAGTTAAAGTTACAAAATACTTTACTTACAAGATGTGGTAAGATTATATAAATCTCATATAAGGAGAGCAAGCCCAGGCCTTAACCAACTTCTATGGACAGCTTACATGGGAGTTTAATTTACTAATGAGGGTAGGTAACGTTGACCAACCTCTATGGACAGCGTAAATGAGAGTTAAACTTACTAATGAGGGTAGGTAGCACTAACCAACCTCTATGAACAGTGTAATGAGAGTTAAATTTACTAATGAGGAGAGGTAACGTTGACTAACCTCAATGGACAACGTAAATGAGAGTTAAATTTACTAACGAGGGTAAGTAACATTGACTAACTTCTATGAAAAGCATAAATGAGAGTTAAATTTACTAACGAGGGTAAGTAACATTGACTAACCTCTATGAACAGCGTAAATGAGAGTTAAATTTAAAACGAGGGTAAGTAACATTGACTAACATCTATGAACAGCGTAAATGAAAGTTAAATTTACTAATAAGGGTAGGTAGCACTAACAAACCTATATGAACAGTGTAATGAGAGTTAAATTTATTAACGAGGATAGTCAACGTTGACCAACCTCTATGGACAACGTAAATGAGAGTTAAATTTACTAACGAGGGTAAGTAACATTGACTAACATCTATGAACAGCGTAAATGAGAGTTAAATTTACTAACGAGGATAGGTAACGTTGACCAACCTCTATGAACAGCATACATGAGAGTTAAATTTACCAACAAGAACAGCTTACATGGGAGTTTAATTTACTAATGAGGGTAGGTAACGTTGACCAACCTCTATGGACAGCGTAAATGAGAGTTAAATTTACTAATGAGGGTAGGTAGCACTAACCAACCTCTATGAACAGTGTAATGAGAGTTAAATTTACTAGAGAGGATAATCAACGTTGACCAACCTCTATGGACAACGTAAATGAGAGTTAAATATACTAACGAGGGTAAGTAACATTGACTAACCTCAATGAACAGCGTAAATGAGAGTTAAATTTACTAACGAGGGTAAGTAACATTGACTAACCTCTATAAACAGAGTAAATGATAGTTAAATTTACTAACGAGGGTAAGTAACATTGACTAACCTCTATGAACATCGTAAATTAGAGTTAAATTTACTAACGAGGATAAGTAACATTGACTAACATCTATGAACAGCGTAAATAAGAGTTAAATTTACTAACGAGGATAGGTAACGTTGACCAACCTCTATGAACAGCATACATGAGAGTTAAATTTACCAACAAGAGATATGTAATGTTGAAAAACCTCTATGAACAGCGTAAATGAGAGTTACATTTACTGACGAGGGTGGTTAATTAACGTTGACCAACCCCTATGAACAGCGTAAATGAGAGTTAAATCTACTAGTCGTGGACTGTAGACTGTAGACTGTACGACGTAACGTTGACTAACCTAAGCATCAATCTTACAGTTTCAAACTCTGTGTGTGTGTGTGTGTGTGAGAGAGAGAGAGATCGAGAGGGGGGTGTAAGAGTTGACTAGGGGGAGGGATACCAATAAAAAAACTCAAAGTGTACTAAAAGAGAAGGCGAGTTAGGGACAGTATTTTTGAGTTTTTATATCAAAGCAATATTTTTTGTCAAAAGAAATCAAAGATATCTCCAATAGAAACATAAGAGTTAATTTTATTCATGTGGCGATATCAAAAGTTTTTGAAAAACAGTCAAGGATGCACTAGAATTTAATGACAACCTTTTCTCTTGATTTAAAAAGTTTTTCAGCTAGTGCCAGCATATTCATGGTAGATATTCAAGAACTGTTGATACTAGAAGAGAAGGCGAGTTAGGGACAGTATTTTTGAGATTTTATATCAAAGCAATTTTTTTTTGTCAAAAGAAATCAAAGATATCTCCAATAGAAACATAAGAGTTAATTTTATTCATGTGGCGATATCAACAGTTTTTTAAAATCAGTCAAGGATGCAATAGAATTTAATGACAACCCTTTCTCTTGATTTAAAAAGTTTTTCAGCTAGTGTCACCATATTCATGGTAGATATTCAAGAACTGTTGATACCATCACGTAAAGAGAATCAAACTCTATATTTCTACTGGAGCAATATTTTATTTATTTTACCAAAAAAGGTGTTATTATAAAAACTGAAAAACCACTACCCATACCTCGCCCAGCCCACATTAAGAGCCTGTCTCTCGACCGATTAACCAGGGAGATAAGATACAAGATCACTCTCAAACCAGAAAACGTTTTGAAGTATGGTTTTATGCATTTTTAATTTAACAACAGTGAAACTGAGATCAGTTTAATAGTATTTATACTTCTTTTTAACATGCTGTATAGTGGTTTTATTGGTCTAAATTTAAGGGTTTTTTTAGCATAGATTCTCACTACTTGTTCAGGTTATATACGCTTACGTACTAGACCTAATTAGGCTTATGAGTTTAGGATTAAAAAGGTTCAATTTAACAGAAGTGTAGAAGCCTATGTGTAGAGGGGACGTAGAAAACTCTTTAGGAAAACCCAACCTAAGTGCACCAGACCGGCATTCGAACCTCAATATTCCTGTCATCGGCAGTCTATCCTATTGCTATAGGGATGCCTTACACTATGCAGCCACAAAAACGAGTAGTTTTTAAAAGTTAAATACAAAACATTACACAATAATGCGACCGTTAGTTCGAGAAATATTACACACTTAATTTAAGTGATATTAGTGAGGTGAGACGGCCTCTTTTTTTTTAAAACAGCGTCTTACTACCCGTTAGAGTTATACACCTATGTACTAACTACACTATTATTATTATTATTATTATTATTATTATTATTATTATTATTAGCACCACGTCTTACTACACGTTTGGGTTGTACGCACTTACGCTAATGTGTAATGGTAGGGTGATTGTGAGATGAAATGGAGGACATACAGTTTAAAGTGCAATCCGAACCACGGTGCAGGCCTGGCAGTCCCCACATTCACAAGTTGTGATTAATACACGTCTTGTCAGAGGTGAAGGAAGGGTTTGGCAGTCAGATAAATCTGTGCCAGAACCGACGATTGAACCCCGGACCCCCAGCACTGTGGTCTGACACCCTACCCCTAGACTACCAGGTCACCGAACTACACTATTGTGTCAGGGATTAGGAAGATTTAATTTAGATGAATTGTAACCACATTTGCGTGGAGAACAAATTTAGAAAAACTACCTTCAGTACACTCAACTGAGATTCAAACTTGGACCTTCCCATCATCAGCAGTTTCGCCTACTGCGAAAGTGATGCCTTATACCATCGAAGCTGGTTGGGCTCTTAATGTACGGCCTATTTTTAAGTAGTACAATTTAAGGACCTTACGAGTTTGGAGTATGTAGACTAGTATCTCTGTGTCTGCAGTGCATGCTGCAGTCGTGGTACCTGTCCGCCGATATTCACTTGTTCCTTCTGGCGCCTGTACTGGTCTATCCTTTGTGGAGGTGCAGGAAGTTTGGTATCCTGCTGACGGTGATAGCTCTGATTATATCCATCATCACTGCCTGCAGCCACCATATACTTTAACAAATACGTCGGTTTGGCTTCGTCTCTGATAAGGTAAGACATTAACCCATTAGACACACAGACTTCACTAGCGAAAGAGGGAAGGGGGTTATTCTTTTACTGATATGTTGTGTTTTCTGGTGACACAAGGGCATACATTATTTAAATTTATCTGAGTATTCTTGAATTTAGGTCAAATTTAGTGGAAGAGTAATTTTTTTAGAAAAGCCAACTAAAATGAATAATGATATACATGGGTTTTGAAAGGTAATGGGTAGTAGGGGAGGGGGGAGGGGGGTAAGTGTTTCAGATTTTTTTTGTAAGTTGATGGAATTCTTAAATTGGAGGGGCAGGGGCCAATATATACGGTAAACAAACTTTAGGAAACGGTATATTTTCAATTTTACTTTAATTTTCCATAACACTGTATAAACATTGATTAATATTTATTTTAATATTTATCTACAAATTAGATTCTTTTATTTAAAAAAAATCTATTTATCAACATTTCAAATAACTGCTTGTTTTTGGTACATACTAATAGTATCGGTTGAAAATAACTATTTTTTTGAATGAAATAAGCTACTGGATCTGATAAAGGAATACAAAATATTATGTTTGTCGTTATGATTCTAACACACATTCCATAACACATATGATATTATTAAATAAAACGATATCAACATAGGCCCACTTTATAATGGACCCCCCTTAGAAAATTTAGCTTTTCATGGCCTTGCTTTATTTTTATTGACACAATAAATAAACTCAAGCATTATTTTAGAGAAAAGTATTTATTTAGATGTATAGGCGAACACATTCTTCAAGGAGACGGTTGAAAGCGTCTCATATAATCTACAATCAGTAAGCCTTCATGTAGATAACTCAATTTAGAATGGTGCTATTCTTCTTATTATTATTATTACTTTGCACCCCTTTTTACCAACCATTAGGGTTATTCTCCTATGTACGAATTACACTAATATTTCAGGAATTAGAAAGGTTGAATTTATAGGAAATGGACCCGAATTTGCATGCAGGGTAAATGGTAAATCATTGAGGAAAAAGCACCCTCAGTACACCCGACCTGGATATAACCCACATCTCCACGTCTTATTTAGGCTATTCTATTGTGATAGTAGCGCCTTGTGAAATTTTAACGAAGGGAATGGGAATCATTGATCTGACCAGAATTTGACTTCATGTGGGGTTGAGTAAGTGCATGTAAATTAAAATTTCATATGAAGCTAGAATAATTACAAAAGTAAGTTATCTCAAGCTAAAATAAGATAAGAGAATGACGTTTACTACAAACGTTTTGGCAGATTATTATTTTAAATGTTAATAAAAATGAGAAATATTTACATTAAATCTATGTGATGAAAGTTTTCAACTATAAAATATTATAAATATAGGTCTATATTAAAAGTCTAAGGGGGTCTTCCTCATCAATTTTCATCCAGTTTCTGGATTCACTGATGATTAGGATAAAAAATACGCTGCTAAAAAGAAGAGCCCCCAAATTACAATAAAGAGGGTATTGTAATATGACAATAAAGCTCACATATGATTGGCCAACTGATACAATCGACCAGGATTCTATCCTCAATCTCCACATCAATGACAACCCATTCCAGAGTTAATCTAACGTCTTAGATCTCTTGACCATTGTTATAGGCTACGAATGTCAATTGAATACAAATCTAGTGTTATAATACTTTCAAAAACTATAAAAGGAAGATATTAAAAAAAATCATATTTATATTTTATCAAATGAAATACTAAAACATTTTTACAATATTTACACCTTTTATCTTGATCATATTGGGTTAGTATTTGGTGCGTGACTTATAAGTTAATTAATTAATTTAAATAGGCTATTAAGTTTGCATTACAATATATTTGATCATTTTTATTAGTAAATATAACTTAAATCCCTTACATATATTCACAAGTTTGTTTGTAATTATTACCCGCCTCGGTGGCGTAGTTGGCTAACGCGCTAGTCGTGTTGACCCAGACTGCCAAGAACGGGGAGATCGAGGTTCGAATCTCGGTCGGGGGGACTGGGGGTGGGTTTTCCTAAATGATTTTCCAATCTACCTTCACGCAAATGCGGGTTCACTTCCTCTATATTCAACCTTCCCAAGTCCTAATCCATTAGCGTAATTAGTACTTAAAACGTGTAACCCGAACGGGTAGTAAGACGTGGTGCTAAATAATAAAAAAATAAATAAATAAAATTTGTAATTATTCCTTAACGTACAAAGTTTCTATAAAATTACGGTAAAATAATAGCTAAACAGACTTGAGAATTATTGATTTGTTAAATTTTAAACCTTAAATATTAATATATCAGAGAAAATATATTTATGACATTCATTTATAAAGCTTAGTAGTACACATTGGATGATAATAGCCAGAAAATTTCCGGTATCTTGTCTCTCACAACCAATGGGAAAAAATCACTCGTTGTAAGCCCACGCGCAAACATCAGTGGGAAACTTTTGAATTTAATTCAGTTGATTTTACTTCATCATCCTAGTCAACAAGCGTCACTCTTGCAATAATTCTGATGACTGGGAGATTAGAGTTAAAATATATGTCAGGTGTAGCCTACTGAGGGCTGTTTTTCCTTAACGGTTTTTCCAAAATGGTTTTTACAATTTCTCTCCACGTAAACGTAGGCATGCTTCCTCTAAAACCAGCCTTCCTCATCTCAAGAGTAAAACGTTCTGTATACAGGCGTATGGCCCGAACATGGGATGGGCGCTCTTATAGGACTAGCTGATCCCGCAAACTAGTTTGGGGCACTTTCGCTATTAGCAGCTTGCAATGATGGTCACAGAGGAATGTGTATGCGTGGACGTGAAATCCATAGAAAGGAAATAGTGAAGTCTATGTAAAATTCGCCATTACTGTTTTGTTAGCAATTTGTCGTTTATTTTAAAAAAGGTGTTTAGCTAGATTTTCTAGATTTTATAAAGTGGTTTATTTATAAAATAATGGGTTTGGTAATATTTGATTGAATTTGATATAATAATTTATTAATTAACATCCCGCAATAGAAAATGGTTTGTGTCCAAGTGTAACATCCCACTTCGATTCTTTTAGTTCGTGGCACTAACGCCGCGAGCGCTAGCAATGTGGTTCTTCTTGCCAACATTAGAGTGTTGTTTCTATAACTATCCCTTTTCTATGGGCCCGAACGAATAGCAATATGTGGGGCTAAAACAAAATCTTCACTAATTATTTTATCTTGGCACTTAATATTTCACTAAAATGACACATTTTGTATGTATTTCAGTGATGGGGATGCCATAAACTTTACTAAATACGTCTACTATCCAACTCATCAGCGGATGTCTCCTTACTTCCTTGGCCTGGGACTAGGATACGCTCTACATTGTCTGAGAAACCAAAATATAAACATTAAAAAGGTACTGATGGAAAATGTATTGAATGGATTTATACAACGAAACCATTTAACGATCTCCATTCCATGATAAACTACCTAATACGAATGAATTTCATCATTTTAGCCAAGCCTATAATTTCCTCATTCGAAGAGAAATAATTTATGCTGATACTTAAAGGAGTTTCACCCTTTAATAATGGGACAGTGTCACAAACGAACTACTTTCACAAACTTAATACAATCATACAACTATTCTAGAAGGTTATATATAACAAGTTATATTACTCATGATTCACGATATATTTTATACAATTTGCTTTTAAAAATATTAATCCATTTTAAAAATATATTAATAGCCTGAAATAACATTATTTATGATAACTTAAATTTTTAATTCTGTGTTTGACTTCAGTTTTAGGATAATACAGTATAGGTATTATTTAATCAAAAGTGTTATAGTATATTAATAAATTATTGGGGGAGCTACGGTCGTACAGTGGTTTGTAGGACTAGTGGATATCCCAAAATATTTTTGAGCATTTTTTTAAAAGGGGAATTCAATGGTAAAATATAACAACCGAATTCATTGCTTACATAAAATGACGTTAGTGAAAGGTTTAGTAAGTTAGAACAAAAATCATTCTAGACGTAAACATTATTTGTCTTTAAGATTATGTGTCGCATTTTACTTAACACAAACAAATCAATAATACAAAAAGCTAGACTTTGTAACGTTTTCCAGCTCGAGCGTAATCGCGTATATAATATTCCAATTAACCAGGCATTGGGTGTTCTACAAAGGTATATTCTGTTTACCCTGACATATATTGATTTTACCATTAACTTTTCCACTATGTTGTGGCCTATAATAAAAAGCCATAGTATAATCCATAAAGGAAAGACCGCTACCTTTCCTGGTGTATATTTCATATTGACTTGCGTTCAACCTGTTTGAGGTTTATTCAAAGAACACAAAAACTCTTGGCCAACTGATGCAATATCTCCGTGAACCAGCCCTTAGGTTTTTTCTGTCCCAAAGTGTAACATATTAATAGCGTGTTACATATAAATGATACATAAATCAAACGTACCAAAATAAGTGCAAGATATCATACACAATTTTGAATCTACTTTTTTTGATAGTCAAACATGTACTTTATCATTAAAAACTACTATATTAATATTAAAAATAAAGCCTTAATTACTTTATTTAAAACGACAAACGTGAAAGGATAAATATGAGAATATGTGTATAACATATTTGGCGGCTTTTACTCACTATCAGGGGCATATTAAGATATATTTTTTTCAAACTATTATATTCAACTTTTTTTCTTAGTATCCTAAAAGATTCACTTTCTTTCAAATATATTATAAAGTAATATGAACGTATCATTAATAAAACGTCACATAAACACTATTAGGTAATTGTATTATATTGTATTATAGTTATATCATTATATATTCGCATCCATGTCCTTTTCCTGTGTTTGTACTTTTTGTTATACCTTTTATTTGTTCCTATCTATGTGTTCTATTATTCTTTACCATTTTCCTTTTTTCTCCTCTTTTGAGTTTTTTTGTTTTCTCTTTTAGGAAGTTGCGTTGCGTGTTTCATACTCCTCCCTGATGAGTTCCGATAGAATGAAACCTAGGTCGGGGGATTTGGCGGTGACGATCAATTTTCTTTAAGATACATCCATTACCTCTTTGTCCATTGGCAGCAGTGTAAAGTGTGAACTGTGTTCTATCTTTTCATTGCAAAGGCCATATTGTGTTTGTCCACCTTTCCTGTACCTTCTTCCAAATATAATACAATTACCTCATAATGCGAAAAGAGGTTTTCCTTATAGAGTTATAAACACTGTGAGTAATTTATTGGCCGTTTATTAATCCGTAATTAAATCTGGCAACATTGCAACATTGAAATTAACTCCAGAACCGGTTGTTACTATCTTCCTTGATATTCTTCAAATAAATCATTAAAAACAAACGTTAATTGAAATTTTCTTTTCAAGGTATTATGAATTTATCTACTCTTGTAAAGCAATCTGTAAAGTAAATTTCTAGATTTTTTTAAGTTAACATGCAGGAATCCAGGAATAGTTGCGTGGCCAAGGTCATTATTCACTAATATACTAAGGCAGAAACAGTGATGGATCTGTGAAACCGTCAGATGCAAATGAGTGAGCAATCAAAGATTTCAAGCTATCGGATAACACAACCACCTTCGACTCGAGAACGCTTTATGTTACCAACCAAAGGTGCCTGCTTTATATAAAAGCTGTCGATATTAATTGGTCTTTAATTATATATATTACTATTTCCGCACGTCCATCACCGATTCTGCCTTAAAATATGAGTGAAGAATGACCCTAGGAATAGAACGATTCCTGGATAGCTCATTGGTAAAAGTATTGCCGTACTAAGTCAAAAGTCCCGGGTTCAATTCCTTTGTCTAGACGCACGTCCATCACCGATTCTGCCTTAAAATATGAGTGAAGAATGACCCTAGGAATAGGACGATACCTGGATAGCTCATTGGTAAAAGTATTGCCGTACTAAGTCAAAAGTCCCAGGTTCAATTCCTTTGTCTAGTCCTCATTTTTAAATATACACAATACTTTCTTATAAAACTACAGCACTCTTAACATTGTCAAGTAAAAATTTATATATAAATTGGAGAGAAACCACCTCAAGAGATAGGCCATTGGTATATAGCTCAACTATCCGAATTCCCGTTCTTCCCACGGAATATTGTGCTATTATTTATTTTTGGATGAAGATGAGTAATCTTTGTTTAAAGCTTAATGGCATAGCTCTTAGCGCTACCCGAGAAACACCGTCAGGAGGTGACCATGTATCGTTTCTCATGGGGAGTTTTATTTTCGGCAGGCCCCCTTGCTTACTGCCTGGGGCATTATCAACTGAGCACGGCTGAGCGGGTCTCTCTCTCCCACCACTCCCCACCGCCAAACACTACCCTGGGCCAGGCCCTCTTACTCACACATACACTTCAAACACCACAAAATTCATCAAAATATAAACTACAGATTTCTACCGTCTCTTGGAGTTGCATATTAAAACGTAACTACATATTTTAATTAATTGTCCGTATTCATTTTTTACCAACCCTTAGAAGTATCTACGGGGTTAAAAATAATTGATATATTTTTTCTAAGTCATTATTAAAACAAACTTTTCGGATTACCACCCTCTAAACGATTAAAAATATTTTATAAAGCATTTAGTGTTTATTAGGGTAGCTACCCTGATTTCACCCCCTTAATCACAAAACATCGGGATGAAACCTCTTTACTTCTCCTAATTAGCTTATAGGGAAAATCTGCGCCAAATTTCAGTCCTCTTACTTCGTGGTAAGTGCGAGCATTAGTGATGAGTGAGTCAGTCATGGCTTTCACTTTTAATATATAGAAAGATATTAGCATCCTAGGACCTACCATTTCCTGTAAAGGAATCTAGGCAAGATACTATTTCCTGTAAGAATAGTGTAGAAAGTATTCATTTGGTTTATAACAGTGTGTATTGTTTTGCACATCAAGAAGATACTTATTTTATATCATAGTGTACTGTACACACATGCTAGCTAATATGTTTACATAGCACCGCGTCTTACAACCATTCGGGTTTTACGCCTTGTACTAATTACGATGATGGGTTGGGGAAGAGTAAGGTTGAATTTAGAGGAAGTTTACCCGCATTTGAGTTGAGAAAAAGTAAAAAAAAACATTTTAGGAAAAACCACCTTCAGTACACAAGGCTAGAATTCAAAACTCGATCTCCACATCATCAGCGGACTATTTATTATATTGTCAGATTGACACATTAGATTATGTGGTCCCAAAGCGGATGCTAGATAAATAAAAAGCTTACTCAGTGACGTGTAATGGAGAGTTGCCAGGGTGGTCAGAGTTAGTTAAAACTGTAACTATAGATTCACACTTTCGCCGAGAAACAAGCGAAGGACAGAAACGTGGTCACGTGACAAGCTCTAAGCCAATCACAAGATTTCCACCTCATCGGTGCAAGCTGTTCTGCTGAAGTTCAACTCATCTCAACTTCGTCCTCTCTGCCTGAGATGTTCGGCACGAAAGGGCCATTACCATCTCAAATTAAACCATATCAAATCAGCGAGCACGCGCTTGTAGCAATGCATGCGCTTTGCAGCAAGAAGCAAGCCGACAGCTTCATTGACCGTTGTGAGGAGATTTGAATTAACCTGTTAATGCAAATTGTGCGTATCGATGTATTGGATTGTGCCACTACACAGCGTTATAATTTGAAAACATCCATCGTGACAATGATCTGAAATATATGTTTATACACTAGAAAATAAAATATGTTGATAATAAGCTGTTTTAAGTTATTGTTGCAATGCATCATTGGTCAAAATACAGTGTGTGAATTGTTGTGCTACTCAGAGAGATTATGCTTTATTTTTTCGGCGAATGTGTGAAACAAACTTTATTCTGCGCATATCCTGAGCAGGTAGTAAGATATCATAATCATAATCATCATCATCAACTTTTTCCAGCCTGTGTTGGGTCAAGGGAAGAATGGAATAAATTAAAGAAAGACGAATGGCGTAAAGATAGAGGAAGATGGATGTAGTAAGACTCGGTGTTAAAATCAAAATATGTAATGTACATACAAATGTTCGCATTACTAATATAACACTTACTGGTAAGAGTTAATGAACATATTTTCTTAGGTGTGGTATTCAGAGCATAGCCTATGTTTGATTGGACAGATTGGAACTGAGAGAACGATACCACGTTAGTTACATTCTCACAAGATCTGCTTACGTTGGCAACATAACACAATACAGAGCTTACTTATTTAAAAATATCATTTTTACCATGCCGAGAATATAAACACTTGTGTACTATCAATTTTTATTGTTCAACCCGAGAAAAGTATTAATTTTTTTTCAGAGTGTGAACTAAAATGTGTATAAAATGTATACTCTAAGTCTTATTTTGACTAATAATGTACTGTAAAATGGTCCATGAAGTTATTCACTCATTTCTTGCCATAGTGTATTTTCCAAACTATTAAGAAGTTAGCTAAGGTCACTAACTTAACTTACTTATCTTTTTATCTTATGTACTCTATATTAAATACCGTATCTAACAGCTATATCTCCTCTCGAAAGCATGGTTAATATATCGGTTGATGTGTCTCCAATGTTTCAGAGTATCTGTATACTCGGCTGGGTTAAGCCTCTTCTCATCTAAGCATAGGTTATCTCTCTTTCAAAAAGCATGATTGATATCTTGGTTAATGTGTCTCCGATGTTTCAGAGTATCTGTATACTCGGTTGGGTTAAGCCTCTTATCATCTAAGCAGAGGTTATCTCTCTTTAAAAAAGCATGGTTGATATCTCGGTTAATGTGTCTCCAATGTTTCAGAGTATCTGTATACTCGGCTGGGTTACGTCTCTTCTCATCCAAGCAGCAGTTATCTTCGGAGCGTACAGATTGATACAAGCCGACTACAAATACAATGTGGTCGAGGCCACCCTGTATGGAGGCTTGCACAGATTCGCATGGGCATTGTCTGTGGCGTGGCTGGTCTTCGCATGTGCCAAGGGATATGGGGGTGAGTATATTATTTATAACGCGGTTTTAGATTTAATTTAGTTTATGGCCCATGTGCTGATATGATCACTTGGTTTCAGAAAGTTTACGTTAAATACCTATTATAAAATAAATTAAAAGTGATTCACATTATAATATACATATCGAGTTTATTACCATGAAATCAGGACGTACAACCGACTGATTTAAGGAACTAGACATGTATTTGATAAAGGAATCTTGAAGGACCCCTCTTAACCTGTAAGGTAGCAATCTTACCTTGATCGATTAGAGTATGGATATATCCTATAAGTTGTAGCATTGTGTAATTTATCAAGGTTACACTAGATTAGCGTATGGTTATATTATATAAACTGCAGCATAGTGCAATCAGTCAAGATAATTTTGCTACCTTTCAGGGTAAACCGAGTATATAGTGTGAACTGATATAACCTTGTATTTCATACTACATCATTCTAAACTGTTTGACTAGAATCTCATGTTATAGCCGTTGAAGTGAACGTCAATATTCGAATCCCGTTCGGATGAACTTAAGGTGGTTTCCCAAGCTAGGGTTTTCTCCTCCTTTGCCTTCTGTTGATTAGGGTGCATATTATCTCAAACAAAGTATTGATCCTTGATCGCTTAGGTTAAGTCGCCTGTGTGTTAATAGTACAGTTCCCTCTTAGATATTTCAGGAGGGACCGTCGTTATCTGGCTTATGGAATGTTCCAGGTTTCATCAACACGTTACTGTCCGCCAGGATGTTCCGGCCCCTGAGCAGGATTTCGTATGCCATGTACCTAACTCACATCGCGGTAATGTTCATGAGCAGCGCTAGGTTGAGGACTCCTAAGTACATGGATGAGTACTATATGGTAATTTACTCTCATAGTTTTTATTTTAATCGTTCCATGGTTTTTATATACGCTTAAAACCAGCATCCCAGGACACGGATACATCATGCCAGTATCGTATAGCCTAGGTTTTCTGATTATGATGTGGCTAAGGATCAAATCTCAGATGGGTATACTGAGGATACTTAAAAAAATATCTCCTCTGCATCCAAGCAAATATGGGTACATTAACTCCTCTTTATTCGATTTTTTTTACTACACCCTACCCCTATTCGTGTAATTTATTTTTTCACCGCGTTTTACTACCTATTCAGATTATATGTATACGTAATAATTATGCTAATGAGCTAGGGATGGGAAAGGTTAAAAATAGAGTAAGTTTAGTGTACCCACATTTGCGTGGAGATAGAATGGAAAACCTTTTTTGGAAAACCAACCCCAGTACACCCGACTGGGATTCGAGCCCCAATCTACCAGTCATAGCAGTCCAGTCTGACACAAGAGTATAACGCCTTAGACTATGTGGCCACCGAAAATGTATTATATTAATTAAATACGGTTATCCCATTCAAGTAGGGTGATGTGGTATATAAATAAATAAAATATAAATAAAAAAACTTGAACACATAACCAGAGGCTAGCAGGTGCCTTGGCAAAATGCATCTGGTGTGGACTGAATAGCCCTCACTCCCACCGGTTACACCCAATATCAACTCTGAGGTAACTACAGGTCTTCTGGAGAAAAGCTTGATGCTCGCTCTCTGTCGGTTAACCGTTGCCAAATCTTCTTGCTCTCAGTTATGTCTGAAGATGGTGTGAGGTAAGAAAAAGCTACTGGCAGCCTCGATGAACCAGCGTTGTTAAATTTGTCTTATATCTAAGGCGAGAATGATCACACGAAAACAAGAGAATAACCAACCTGTTTCACAATAGTAGCTAGGCAGTTACCTTAAAGATGATATTCAATGTAGTGCATCAGATCAAGACTTAAATAGTTTACCCTACCGGAACTCAAACCAGGTAATTTACCTTCGTGTTGTTAAACATATGAAGATATAAAGTTTTAGTGATATACAGCAAATACATATTCAGGAGGATGCAGATCACAAAAGTGTATCAGTATTAGCTTGTAGGTAAGATGTAAATGTCCACTTCGGTGGCTTTGTGGTTAAAGTCCTCCTCTTCTATTAGACTACTGCCGATGACGAGGAGATCGGAGCTCTAATCCCGGTCTAATGTACTGAAAGGAGGATTTTACAAGATGGGTTTCCCCTCTTTTTCCACGAGGGAAAGAGGGGAGGGAAAGCAGGAGTTATCGGTATCATGGTACTAGGCCCGGGGTTTCTAGAGGGGCCCAGGCTTGAGATACAGATTCACAACTTTGGAAAATAGAAATATAAGATGAAAAAATACAAAATAAAATAAGTATGAATGACAAACAATAAAATGCCTATCTGTACTAAAGGCCAGTGCATGCCCAGCCAACCAGATGGTATTTCCTCAAGAATAACTTAATGGAATGTTTTACAATTACACTATTGGTATGGTTTAGTCTTGTCCTTCATGTCAAAGGTTTAAAAGTTTCATGGAGTATATAATTTGTGTACTGAAATTAAATTTGACACACAAAGGGAGTCAGGAATTAAGTCACGTTATATTTAAATACCTCCTCATGTGTATAACATTTCTCTGTTCAGTTAAGCTACAGATTATTTTTTGTGCACTGCTTTATTTTGTAAAATTGACAACAAAATAGCAAAAAAAACAAAACAATCTAAAGTCAATCACTTTTGTAGGAACAGTGTAAATCACCCCTTCTGAAAAAAACACTTGTTTTTTATTTATCTCACTCACCTCTGATATTTTTGAACCTAAAGCTGAAATATGGCTTTCTATCAAGCTCCAAATAACTTCTAGAGACATCAGATGTTCACAAATTTGTTGGAAGAAGACTGCCTTAAATGGATTCTAGAGATATCTAATCATTAATATTTCCAGAGGAAAATTGATTATTCAAAATTTCTTCTGAAAGCATCCAATTATTCAAATTTTGCTAGAAGAGGTCCATTCTAAATAGTTTAAGAGATCTAATTTTAAAATATATATCCAGGTGGGGACACACCAAATAACTTTTAGTGTCAGCCAATTTTGAAAAATTTGCTGATGGAAAACAACTTAAAATGTCTTCTAAAATACACATCTAACTATAAGAAAAGGTCACTTTAAAAAGTGTCTAGGTTCATTCAAATTTTAAAATGTTTATTGGTAAGGACCACTCCAAATAAATCACGGAAGAATCTTACTTTAAAAAAATTTTCAGACGAAGGACACAATAAATATTTTTTAGACATTTGATGGGGCAGGTATGTAAATGAGGTAGGTACATACACTTCCCAAATACTTTTTTTTTCTGACTGCCCCTTAGACAAATAAGAATTCTCCAACACTGAGGTTGAATGAATGTTACAAGGCAAGGCGGGGC
Source organism: Timema poppense (assembly GCA_902141375.1). NCBI lineage: Eukaryota > Metazoa > Arthropoda > Insecta > Phasmatodea > Timematidae > Timema > Timema poppense. The sequence continues at coordinate 168,256 of CABFOV010000518.1, forward strand.
ACTCTTTGCCCCAGGGACCGAGTCCGGTTTGAGCACCTAGCCTGCAGGAGAGTATAGTTAACCTTTATTAAACTAATTATAGCCGGTTTTACATTTTTTCGCCTTTAACATAATATTTTTTTCACCTATAAAGATTATTATTTTCCATTTACACAAAGGGAAAAATCGCCTTAGTCAACTGTCTTGCTTGTACGAATCACAGGGTTTGTCGTTAGGACCGGCGTAAGTTCAAACGTTTTGTAATTTTTGTGAGAATCTAATCCACAAGACATTTTTAGAGACTTCAACAAATTCTTTAAGTCACCGGTGGCTTTGTCTTAACACATATAGTGATTAATATATATTATTTACAAACACATACAAATCTCATTGGTCAAAGTGAAAAGGTATATTCGTTAGGTAGATGAATTCGGAAATATTTTTAGAAACCTTTCGACAGTCAGAAAATTCCAAAAATTGATTACCCACCGGACCTAGGTATACGTATTTAATTACAACAATAGGGTAGGTATGAAGAAGGTAGAATTTATAGGATATGCACCAGCGTTCACATTATGCAAGAGTGGGAAATAGTTTGGGAAAGACCGACCCAATATTTGAACTAAGCACTCCTCATCACTGGCAAACCAAACAAGACGATGTTGATATTTTTTTTAGTCCGCGTATCTAACAATGAGGGTAGAAAAGTTTTTTTTAACGAATAAGTCTAGTTTTTATATTCAGGGCATTTACGAAATACAAACATGCTTTATTTTGTGGTCAACATTGATAACATTTTACTTTATTATTAGTGATAATTTTTAAGTGGTGTAAGAATTTATCATCCGTGACAGTAGAATACCACATAGCTTTACGTGTGAATACGTGAAAGTGAATCTAATAACTATTTTAGCTTTCATATGAGGTCTTTTCCATTGAAAATTGGACTTTAATAAGATGTGGCACACTAAAAAAAACATAACATGGTCGCGTCTCATTTTGTTTTCCAGATGCACGAGTTTTTGGGTGACATCATAATAACGATTGTCGTATCTATGGTCCTCCACGTGTGCTTTGAGCTACCGTTCCTCACCATCACCAAGCTGCTCACCACGAGGAGGCACCCCAACAAGTGATTCTTTACCGTATAGATGATGATATACGACCAGGGTCAAGGCGGCGAGGCCAGGAACAAGCTTAGATTGGACACCAGCTCAGCGAATGTCCGCTCACCTCCCGATAGATAGTGATATGGTGTCTCATCTTACTTTAGATTAGGAGTAAAACCTCCAATCTGAAGTTTGACTCACATGTTTGCCGAAAATTTGGAGCAGAATCTACTTAAGTGGCTTTGAAGCTTCGTTGCAACACAAACTAAAAACAGCTGATTTCAGACATATATATTATTTTATGGTGGCTGAAATGACCTTTAATACTGATATCACAATGGACGTTTTAAAATTATTGTGTTGCGTCGTGAAATAATCCAATTAGAACCTAAACGACACTTGAGTTTTCCCTTAGATCGTGTGTCATAGCAGGCCCAACTCAAGCTTTCAACTCGTGCGAGGTATGGAAGTAAAATGGTAAAGAAAATATCAAGATATACCAGAAATGTGTGGAATGCATCCGTATATGAATGAATACTCGAAATTTTCCACTGTGTCGATGGGGGACAAAGTGACAAAGTTTCTTGTTAAGAACTATACGATATCCCTATTAAGACAAAATAAATATTTGTACACAATGCTTAGCTGTAAAGGCATTCTAAAATGGTCAAAAATTGCCTTTTAAATAATTTAAAAAAAATCCAAATATAATTTAATATCTCAAAAATGTTCTGTATTAGAAACTCCTATTAACTCTTTATTTCCACTAATGTTTGATCTGAAATGATCCACCTGCAATAATGTTTGTGTAAATATACGTTTTCGAGCCGGCTGTATCACAGAGTTGATGGACATGTGATGCGTGATCTAAACGAGTTACTTCACGACTGTAGAGGTAATTGCCGTCTACTGTCTAGTGTCTAGCTTTGTAGGGGCATACTGATTGAGCCAGTTGGCCTTGAAATAGATATACGACCAGGGTCAAGGCGGCGAGGCCAGGAACAAGCTTAGATTGGACACCAGCTCAGCGAATGTCCGCTCACCTCCCGATAGATAGTGATATGGTGTCTCATCTTACTTTAGATTAGGAGTAAAACCTCCAATCTGAAGTTTGACTCACATGTTTGCCGAAAATTTGGAGCAGAATCTACTTAAGTGGCTTTGAAGCTTCGTTGCAACACAAACTAAAAACAGCTGATTTCAGACATATATATTATTTTATGGTGGCTGAAATGACCTTTAATACTGATATCACAATGGACGTTTTAAAATTATTGTGTTGCGTCGTGAAATAATCCAATTAGAACCTAAACGACACTTGAGTTTTCCCTTAGATCGTGTGTCATAGCAGGCCCAACTCAAGCTTTCAACTCGTGCGAGGTATGGAAGTAAAATGGTAAAGAAAATATCAAGATATACCAGAAATGTGTGGAATGCATCCGTATATGAATGAATACTCGAAATTTTCCACTGTGTCGATGGGGGACAAAGTGACAAAGTTTCTTGTTAAGAACTATACGATATCCCTATTAAGACAAAATAAATATTTGTACACAATGCTTAGCTGTAAAGGCATTCTAAAATGGTCAAAAATTGCCTTTTAAATAATTTAAAAAAAATCCAAATATAATTTAATATCTCAAAAATGTTCTGTATTAGAAACTCCTATTAACTCTTTATTTCCACTAATGTTTGATCTGAAATGATCCACCTGCAATAATGTTTGTGTAAATATACGTTTTCGAGCCGGCTGTATCACAGAGTTGATGGACATGTGATGCGTGATCTAAACGAGTTACTTCACGACTGTAGAGGTAATTGCCGTCTACTGTCTAGTGTCTAGCTTTGTAGGGGCATACTGATTGAGCCAGTTGGCCTTGAAATATGATTGGGTCTCTCAAGCTGACACTGTCACGCATAAAAAGTAACCTGCAGTTATTAAGAATCACGCCGAGAAGATATTGATGATGCATTTGAAATCTTGTCATTATTGACTTAGAGCTCGTCACGCGATTACAAAACTGGTCTGCTCTTGTTTTTCGATGAATGTGTGAATCCACAGCTATCTTCCTTCACGTAGAGCTGTCTGATTTTCATAGAAATCTCGTTATTTGAAAACTGGTAGCTCATGTGGACACAATGGAGGGAAAACATATTACAATTCTTGTATTTACATTCTTAGCCCGTTTAGTTAACGATGTAAAAAACTATTTTAATTAATAGGAAAGTAATTTTAGAAGCTTTTGTAAACTTTATAATCATTGAATCACGTAAGGAATATTTCTATAATACCATATTTTAGTCATTTTCAATCATTCTTGGTGGTAGAAAGTCGCTTTTCTATATAAAAAAAACCCTAAGATTACTTGCAGGGTCGTACCGAGGGATGTTGTTTTAGAGTTCCCCTCCTCCAACTCCCCTCTTCAACCTCCTGAGAGTGTTATTAACAACGTTCTCAAGTGGGTAATGCAGAATACTTATTAATACTTATTATTTTATAAAATTGAATGCATTTTAGTAATTTGTAATATTCTTATTATGATGAAATTTAAACGTGGGACCTTTCACAATAGTAAAAACGTTTAACACAAATTATTACAATACAATACTGTTTATAATATGATGTTAATTTGATATAATTATCAGTCTTTAAAATAAGAAGGAATTATCGATACCAACTAGTTTATTTGGTAAACTTGAATCGTATTATCTTTGGAGCGAGCAATTTTGTTTGAATCTCATAGCCATTTACTTATATGTTACACTATTCCAAACAACTATGCGTATTCAGTCTTTATAACTTAGCTGTGAATAAAAGTTTGGACCACTTCTCAAGTAAGATGTGACACCATATATATATATAGAAAGTACACCTCAATACAGATGTCGTTTCCTAGAGAAGAAATACTTAGTCTCCATCAGAAGACAGTATAATTGAGATAAGGGTAATATTACCATACCTAGAATAAAATAATATAGACTATATTTTACTTGTCCCAATATTGATGTTGCCAAGTGTATGATTCAGAAAATCGTATACGGATATTATTTAATTGGAGCGTGTATCTAATTTACTGGCAAGCCCGCCATGATATAGGATCTTAGTATAGCATGGAAGAAGACCAACTACAGGTTTAGCTAATTACAAAATTAAATAAGATATTTAATAAGTCAGAAATTGAAAAAAAAATAAAGCTGTCATGTTCTAATTTTAACTAAAACTTGTATGTTTATAATATTCATCATTTGTTAGTTTTTGTGGCGTTGTTACCTTACGATTAGTATTGATGTGTTTCCAAAGTGAAGTTTATTGCATGTACAAAAATCTATTATCAATAATTTAATGAATATGTGTAGCAAAATTCTTTTAAAGATTTTTCGTGCAATTTCTGAACGATAAAACTCATTAACATTCAACTTAAAATAAAAGATACATATATTATATTTAAAAGTCAATATAAGTGCTTAGTCATATAGTTCCTATAAACATTTTGTTGGTATTTTTGGACCTTAAACAGGCCAGAGAGATTTTTCCATGCCATGCTATATATTTAATAAGGAGCAATATACTTCTGATAAAAGATTCTGGCCTTGACAATGTTATTTTGGTATAATATAAATTATAAGTAGCCTATTGTACAAAGGGGTTGTGTTGTTTACTACGTTTTAGTAACGTAGGTCAGAGAGACGACCTGATAGAACGTAATATTTGTAAGTGTTTATTAAATTTAATTTTATAAATGTAAATAAATCCTCATGCATGTGCTGTACAGTTTTATTGTGCAATAAACTTAAATTTATACATTATATTTTTGTTTCAACACATCTTCTATATCATTTATATTTGTTAAACGTGGCCTCTGTCCTCAAAGGCTAGCTCAAATATTATACTGAAAACTTACTCTGAAAAGTACACTTCGTTCACCCTAAGAAGTTTGTAGTCTTAACTTGACGGATTACATTATGACCCTATGTTATAAGCTGCACCATAGTTGAGTGATGCAAGATACGCTTGATACTTTTTAGAATTATTGAAGAACATGTTGAAAAATATCTCGAGAAAAACATCTACAACTTGAAGAACGATACATACCAAAATATTTACTAGAATGAATAAATAATTAATCTAGAAGCAACGTATACACATTATCTAGTGTATTGAGAGTAGTTATTCCTAAATGATTTCCCACCCTCCTTCAACGCAAGTGCGGGTAGACCACCTATAAAATGCCTCCTTCTTCATAACTACCTCAGTTAAGTAGTTAAAATATGCGTATAATCTGAATAGGTAGAAAAACGCGGAGATAAATTAAAAAAAACTTTGAAATAAATATTCAAGCTATTTCATTCTAAAGTTATATACGTTAAAGTTCAGTTTGCGTCTATATCCTCCTTGTTCTAATGGATGAAATCGTCTAATTTGTGTTTTCATGCCAACCATGATTTTTTTAACCATTCATAATTTTCAAGCTCTACAAGGGCTGGTAAAAAAGTGTGGCATTGTTTTTAGAAAATATTAAGCTCTCATTTTTGGGGGCCTCTTTTGTGCTTTCAGCTTTAAATGTTAAAAATTGTTTTTCAGTGCGTCTTATTTCCCGTTTGGATTATACACATATATTTTGCTAGTGGCGTAGGGATAAGGAAGTAAGAGTATTAAAATAAACCCACTTCGGTGGCTTAGTGTTCTAACGCGCAATGATCGCAGTAGATTAGACTGTCGATAACGGGGAGATCAAGGTTAAAATCTCGGTTGGGTGTACGCCAGGTGGATTTATAAAATGGTTTTCCACTCTCCCTCCACGCAAATGCAAGCACATTTCCTATAGATAAAAAGTTCCTTATCCCTAAAACTATTAGCGTAATTAGTACAAGGTTGTTTTTTTTAAAGTAAGGACAGTTTTTCAATTAAATAAGAACTACTAAATATTTTTGGGTATTTTTTAAAATCCAATTTTGCATACCTTCAACTACTTTTCAACATAGTTTCTGTTGTTATTCAAACATTTGTCTTATTGTGAGATAAGTTTGTGTAGACCCTCATCATAGAAGTATGCCGCCAGCGAGGAAAGCCATTCCTGAATCATCGTTTTCACTTCGACGTCGGTGTTGAAATATTTGCCGGAGAGGAACCTTTTCAGATGCAGGAAACAGTGGTGGTCACTAGGCGCAAGGTCATGGCTTGGGGAGAGAGAGGGAGGAATGATTCAATTGATGCCAGACAAAAGATTCGATGAAAGCTTGCTTTTTAACAGCAGAGTGTGGCCTCGCATTGTCATGAAGAAACAACATTCCGGCAGACAGTGATCCACGACCTTTATTCCTTATATATATATATATATAGATTGCACGGCAAGGTTTCGTCAAGGTCAGACGATACGCAGCTACATTTATTATTGTCAGCGCAAATGGGTGAAAGAACGAATGCGCAGGATTTCAAAATATATGGGCAAGCATTCCTACACTGACGACGAAGTGAAAACCACGGTTTAGGAATGGCTTTCCTCGCTGGCGGCATACTTAGATGATGAGGCTCTACAAAAATTTATCTCACAATAAAACAAATGTTTAAATAACAACGGAAATTATGTTGAAAAGTAGCTGAAGGTATATAGAATCGGATAAAAAAATATCCAAAAATATTTAGTGATGCGCACGGATGCGTGTCTTGAATCGTTGCTTCCCCTTCACTCTAATATGTAGAGGAGGTAACGATTACTAGTACAAGGTAAATACATGATAAGGAAATAAGGAGGGATCATGTTGCTGAAACATAGAATAATACTTAGGTAACATAAATACATTTATTATAACAAAAAATAAGATGAGATAAAGGCTTACAGTAGAAGAACAAGATTTAAAGTTAAATATCGGGTACAGTGTATAGTCTCAGAAATATCAGTTCGGCGTATCAAGTACAAATTCAAAGTAAAAAGAAAAACAACACCTTTAGATTGAACATATGGTAGAATTTAATAACTCCAGAAATATAGGACCCTGTCGTAGCTCGGGAGAATAAGTGTCTAAAACAACACATTAACGGTTAAAAGGGGAGTTAAGTAGAAAGAGCACAAAAGTAGTCGGACTTGCGCCAGACTACAGCCAGAAGGGTCTAAACAGAAAACATAGTTAAAGAATAACTAATAAATAAAACTACTGTAAATCCTACAATTTTAGAGTTACTAGGTTAAATATGGGTCAAGCTAGCAAGCTTGAGGTAAATTTAAGAAGAGTCCCATTGACACTCTAAATAATGAACTGTAAATGGACGATCTATTATATACATACAGATGGCTAACAGTCAGGTGTCAACACTATGGCCGGTTTTTTCCCGGTGGGTACTGCCGGAGCATTCAATAGTGCATATAAACAATTACCCATACCCTGGGTATACAACAAATCTAGTACAACCTATCATTAAATACATAGGCAAACGAGGTGCCAACAAGGGGCGACAAGAAAAACTATATGTGTGGGCCACTATATGAAAATAACCGTTTTCCGCATTTTGCGTACCCGAAGTAGTAACACAGAAAAGGCGCCAAAAAGAATGTAGTGTAGCACCTACCTAACTGGGGCCTATAGAAAAGGCGTAGACAAACTGTTTGTAGTCATACAAATATCGAACATCTGAATATGCCGTTTAGGGCGTTACGAAACATTACTGTGCCATAAGCACTCAGAATAGTTAAATTAATATATGGATTAGAAAAACTTGACCACCTGGTCCTCCTTATATATAGAGCTTAAAGACCCCGTATTTAGGGTATGTCAAATGGACATGAGAAAAACATAGAACCTAGAAAGCTGAAATTTTGCACAGAGGTTCCCTTTATGATACAGACAAGGAAAAAGACCGGATTTTTCGAAACTCCCATGAGATAAGGAATAAAGAGGATTTATATTTTCGCTTTAAAGTTGCCTTATTTATTATTAGATCAACGCCCAGCCCAAACTCTTGGACCTAGAAAGCTGAAATTTTGCACAGAGGCTCCCTTAATGATGTACACAAGGAATTAAGCCGGATTTATGGAAATTTCTACGGGATATGGAATAAAGAGGATTTATATAATCATAATACTACAGTGGGTAAGGGGCAGCGTGGGGGGGAGGGGGGAGGCTTATATCATTCTTATACCCCAGTGGGTCACAGGTAACGCCGTGCGGGACTGCTAGTTCAGACTAAAAATCAAACATGTCAGAACGACCTAAAAACATAATTATTTGTTCTGATCAAGGACAACATGTCTGAAGGACATACAACATAATTAGTCATTCAGACTAAAAATCAAACATGTCAGAAAGGACATAAAAAGCACAATTATAGAGCATATTTTCAGCTAGTGTATGGAGGACACATAAAAACAATATTACAAATCATAGCTTCAGCTAGTGTCTGAATGACACATAAAAATATTCTTACGATAGAACAAACTATGTCAGAAGGACATAGTGTTCAAAGTTGGAGATATAAGGTGATAATTAATCGGATTTGGCGCGTCTTCTTCTGCGACGTGGTGGCGAGTCCGACTCCTGATCCATTGTTACTACTAGTATTAGTGGCGCTGGAGATTAGTTCAGAAGTTCTTCCTTCGACGAAATTTTACAAAGAAATGCAGTTTTGTGGCACACGGGTTCCCATGTTGTATAATCTTGGTCTAACTTGGGAACGAACCAATTTGTGGGATCAACGGACGGTAAGGGGGTAGGGGGTAGAGGAGAGAGTGTTTCCCAGAAGTGCAGCCAGGGAATCAGCGCCTTAGGATTGAGGCGTCAACAGGTGATACTGAAGTCTTTTTCCATCTCGTGCGTCCAACGGCCAAGGCATCCGCCAAGTCGCCATGCTGCCATGCTTGCAGCAAGCCACGTGAAAACATGGTGATAATATCAGACTGCATCCTGTCCATCATAAGCCATTTTCTTCTACTTTATAAAGGAATAGATTAGTTTTAATATTGTTCTACCTTCTAAAGGAATAGATTAGTTTTTTGTTTTAATTTTCTTATTTTAATTCCTTTATTTCATTCGTAGCTTTGTTGTCATTCTTGTAGATGTCGTTTATATATAGGACATGCTAAGTTAGTAGTTTCTATTTTATTGAAAAACGGTCCTTACTTAATAAAATATCCCTCGTACATGATCAAACAAGCCAAACGGGTAGCAAAACGCGGTGTTAAAAATAATATAGAAACTAATGTATCCAAATTTAAGTGGAGGGGTAGTGGGAAACCTTTAATTAAGAACCCCTCTCAGTACACCCAACTGGGATTCGAGACCCAATCTTCCAGTCACTGGCAATCCATTATAACATGAGAGAGACGCTTTAGACCAGGGGTCTCAAACTCAAATTAGTCGAAGGGCTGGATTCACAATCTTGGGGCGTGCTCTGGGTCACAGCATATAGAAAAAAGTTTACTTAATTATTATAATCTATACTTTTTTTTGCAGTGCGTCCTAATTATTAACCGTCCGTAATTGACGCACATATTGCAAAAACACAGGCCCGTTACACGACCCTCTCTCGCACACCTCGAATCCACGTCCGCATGTCGCCATTCCACGCACTCATTGTGCTCTATCTCCTTCACAACAACCAGTCTCGACAACTTCACACAATACGTTTCGGTAAGTTTCTAACACTCAGGCATCTTGTAGCACTCATCTTCCTCGATGAAGTTTGTTCCCACATGCCATATACAAATACACTCTCAACTAACCCTTAAACTATCTTATTACTATATGATGATATATACAATATAAAAACAATAGCATACAATGCCATACTAATCACATCGCTATAGTGACAAAATCCTTTAGGTGCTTGGGCCGACACCATTCTAGAATAGGCCGAATCCTTGATTTGTCTTGGTCTCTTTCAGTTTCACCAACATCAGAAATGTCTTAAAATGTCACAGGAATGCTATCAGGTTTGGTTGTATTTAGATCTGATCAGGTGCTTGGGCCGACACCATTCTAGAATAGGCCGAGTCCTTGATTTGTCTTGGTCTCTTCCAGTTTCACCAACATCAGAAATGTCTGAAAATGTCACAGGAATGCTATCAGGTTTGGTTGTATTTAGATCTGATCCATTTAAACTATCATCTTCTGACTCGTCACTCACAGGTTCACCATCATCAATATTGTCTTTGTTACCCCATGACTTGAGTTGAAAAACGTGCAAAATGTTGACATAGTGTTTTTGTTTAACATCTCCTGTCAATTGACTAACCCGATAAGTGTTGCCATCTGGGAACACTTTAAACACCACAAGAGGACCTCTGTACTTTGTTTGCCCCTTTGTTGGTTTGCCAGTATGTACTGGTGCACGTCGCATCATCGCCACTTCTCCAATGTCAAAACTTGGATGAGTATACCTTCTCTTATCAAAATATGCCTTCTGGTGGAGCTGTTTTGCCATGATTTTGTTGCATACTGTTTCCTGTATTTCTGCAGATGGTTGGTACGTACTGTTCCCAGGTACATTGGTGGGACTCCTAAGTGCCCCATCGTGGTGCCGAGGTCAACACCCGTGAAGTGCTTCAAAGGGAGATATCCCACTCGTCTTGTTGATAGCAGTGTTGAGATCACTTTGAATCTTCTTCAAATTCTTATTACAGTCCTTTATGTCTGTCCGCTGAGATGAGACGGATATAATTGGTGTCAAGGTTAGGTTCACTCGTTCTACCTGCCCATTGGCTTAGAGGTATCTGGCAGAGTTTAGTACATGGTATATTCTTCGCGAAACACAAAATTCTTCAAATACATTTGAAGTGAGGTGCTTGGGCCGACACCATTCTAGAATAGGCCGAGTCCTTGATTTGTCTTGGTCTCTTCCAGTTTCACCAACATCAGAAATGTCTGAAAATGTCACAGGAATGCTATCAGGTTTGGTTGTATTTAGATCTGATCCATTTAAACTATCATCTTCTGACTCGTCACTCACAGGTTCACCATCATCAATATTGTCTTTGTTACCCCATGACTTGAGTTGAAAAACGTGCAAAATGTTGACATAGTGTTTTTGTTTAACATCTCCTGTCAATTGACTAACCCGATAAGTGTTGCCATCTGGGAACACTTTAAACACCACAAGAGGACCTCTGTACTTTGTTTGCCCCTTTGTTGGTTTGCCAGTATGTACTGGTGCACGTCGCATCATCGCCACTTCTCCAATGTCAAAACTTGGATGAGTATACCTTCTCTTATCAAAATATGCCTTCTGGTGGAGCTGTTTTGCCATGATTTTGTTGCATACTGTTTCCTGTATTTCTGCAGATGGTTGGTACGTACTGTTCCCAGGTACATTGGTGGGACTCCTAAGTGCCCCATCGTGGTGCCGAGGTCAACACCCGTGAAGTGCTTCAAAGGGAGATATCCCACTCGTCTTGTTGATAGCAGTGTTGAGATCACTTTGAATCTTCTTCAAATTCTTATTACAGTCCTTTATGTCTGTCCGCTGAGATGAGACGGATATAATTGGTGTCAAGGTTAGGTTCACTCGTTCTACCTGCCCATTGGCTTAGAGGTATCTGGCAGAGTTTAGTACATGGTATATTCTTCGCGAAACACAAAATTCTTCAAATACATTTGAAGTGGAACACGTTCATCAGTCACTGATTATTTTTTCCAGTAGATAACTCTCATAAATAACAAGATCAAGGCACTTAAATACACTTTTGGTGGACGTATCACGCACTGCATAGAGATGAACAGATTTTGTCAGGCTATCCAAGATTACAAGGAGTTCACAATTGCCCTTTGAGCTTCTAAGAAAAGGACCTAAATGATCGATGTGCACAAATTGAAAAGGCCGAGTGCCTGGAAGTATTGGGTTGAGTAGCCCAGCCTTTCGCCCCTCTGAGACCTTACTTAAGAGGCACTCAAAGCAGTGAGCTAAATGATGCTTAACATATATTTTCATGCCAGGAAACCAATAGTTTTCTTTCATCTTAGCAACAGTACGGTGGACTGCGAAGTGTCCAGACAAGTCGTGAAATTAAACAGTGAGACTTTTTCTCATCACTTTAGGCAAAAAGTTTGGCTGTCTTCTGATTACGTTTTTCAATCTTACACACTTTCCCATTTACAAGTTCTAAAGCGACTACCTTGCTACGCTCAGCTTTATTTCTGTGTTTTTGGGGTAATTTGAGAATGCGCATAATATTCCTTAATTCTGAATCCCTATATTGCATTGCTAGTACTTGATCCTCAACATATAGGACTAAAAACACCTCACACTTATCACTAATCACTTCTGCCATAGTATCTTTTTCACAGCTCACTGGTGCAAGGCTCATGACATCCACGTGGGCCATCTTCTCAGCTAGTCTATGTTTAACCTCAAAGTCATATTCCTGTATAAAATTGTAACACCTAGCAATTTGTGGGTTTACATTCATTTAAACTAATGCTTGACAATTGGTCACCACTGTAAATTTAATGCCCAGCAATAGTTGTCTAAAGTGGTCCATGGACCATACTATAGCCATTAATTAAAGCTTGCTTGAGTGGTAGTTAGCTTCCACATCTGTAGTTTTCTTGCTCACACAGTATAGTAAGTGTATACGAGCATCTACACCTTCTTGTAGGAGCATTCCAGAAAACCCCCGTGCACTTGCATCTGTGTGTAGTTCTGTGATTGAATTATGATTATAAAGCTTAAGCACAGGTTCCTGGATATGGGTAGTTCTGAGATTTTCAAATGTCTTATTCTGCTATTCGTGCCACATATACTGACAGTCTTTCCTTATTAAGCGGCTGAGGGGTTCAGCTCTTTCAGCATAGCGAGGCGTTAACCGTCTTAAGAATCCAGTGAGCCCTAGAAACCTCCTTACTTCATGAACGGAATTTGGCTTAGGAAACTCGCTGATTTCCAATAATTTACGCACCTCAGGTTGTATGGTGACTTCTCTAATCACAAACCTCAAGTATTCAATGGTTTTCTCCCCAAATTCACATTTACTTAGCTTGCATGTAAGGTGAGCCTGCCTCAAGGCTTCGAAGATGAGTCTTAGTCTATTTATCATTTCTGGACAATGTTAGGTGGGGATTAGGATGTCATCCAAGTAGCACATTGCTATCGTATTTCGTAATCCACCTAATGCACGGTTTATCACACGCTGGAACTCAGCTGGTCCGTTAGTCAAACCAAATACCTTTCTTTCAAATTGACCTGTTTCCTCTGATGTAACAAACAAATGCAGTATTCTCCTTCGCCTCCTCAGTAAAAGGAATTTATAAATATTCGTGGGCTAAGTCAAGTACCGTGAACACCTTGCTACCAAAAAGTTGTTCAAATTGGTCATCAATATGGGGTAATGGATATCTATCCCTTGTGGTTTGTTGGTTTAGCCGTCGATAATCAACGACCAGTCTATCTTCCCCATTTTTTTCCTTACCAGTAACACCGGAATCTCATATGGCAACTTCATCTCCGTCACGGTGGCTTGATCTTTCCAGTCATTGACTATTTCTATTATAGCTTCTTTTTCTTGTATGTTCGTTTGGTACGGTTTGCATGCAACTGGTTTGCTGTCAGGAACCTCAACTATGTTCATTTTGGTCAAGTAAATGTATCCTAGCTCTATCAGGTTGTAAGCAAAACAATCACTAAGCTCATTCACCAAATTCACTAATGAAATTATGTCTTGTTCATTAGCACAATTATCAATAAGGAAATAAGGAGGTCTCTCCCGATACTCTTACACTTCGAGCCATTGTCATTGATGTGTTGTGTAGGTCTATATAGATCAACATCCGCTATGTTCACTTATTCACCACGACCCACACTGACATTTTTCTTCATGTACATCTCTTTAGTACTTGTATTTATAATTTGTATGGGGAACTCCCCGTTCTCATCTGGCTTATAAACAGTGCCACCAAACATTAGCTGGCTGTCTTGAGGTACATTTGACACAACTTGAACAAAATTAATGCTATTCCCTTGCAATTTGTTGGCTGATAATATCCACAGTTTAATTGGTTTATCCTTTGTCACTGTTGGTAGATTCAATTTCTTAAAGAGATCTTCGTTAGCATTTCAAACAACTAAATGTTCTCCTAACTTAACAAATGCCGCACTTGGCATTTCTGTCCTAGTCCTTCCGATCATGAACTCAGTACTTTGTTCAGTGTCTGGGACAACCAGCATCTACAAATCACCTCCTACTGCACTATCCATAGATATATCCAAAACTATTCTTCCCAATGAAGTGATCACATTTTCTGTGTTCCCAAACTCATGTAAACTCAGACTTGATGGCTGCTGTGGCTTGTATCGTGCAACATAAACTGACTGTGTCTATTAACGACATAAATTATACAGGTTCTATCTTAACTTCCTTCAGGTTTGTTTCCAAATCTGGCCGTTATGTTCCTCCCGGTGCTAGTAATTTGAATATGTTCTTCCGCTTACCTGTTTTGATTAGTACAGAAACGCCCGGTATGGCCCTCTTTGCCACACGATAAGAATTTCATAGGTTCTCTTGCCTCCGAGCAGTCTTGAGAAATATATCCATATTTTGACAATTATAACAACCTGGTTCCCGTTTTTCATTTTGATAATACACTGAATCTGATTGCTCATGCTTTATTTCATTTCGAGATGGTCGGCCTCTTGCTTGACTAATCTCTTGTGAGCTGCCCATATAACTTCCGGTTTGTAAGCCTAGTCTAGGCTGCTCATTTGATATCTACAAAACCTGTTTACCAGGATGATCTGCAACACATTTTTATCACTGTGCATTAACTTCTTTGAAATCCCTTATGTCATGAAAGAGGTCATCCAGGTCATCATGGTGTTTGTTCATGACGAAAGTACTTAATTCACGTGACCAAAGGTCAATCGCACGTTGCTTCTTAGTGCCTGTGAACTCTAATCCCAGGGTCTTACATAGCCGCACTTTATCATGAAAATAAAAATGTGTATTTTCATTTTTGTCTTGCACATGGTTCTTCATTTGATCAAATTTTTCTGGGAGGCTTAAAGTTCTCACAAAGGTCCGTCGAAATTGACGTTCGAATTGTTCCCAACTGATTATTTCTGATAGATGGGATCGATACCAATGTTGAGCTGCACCTATGAGGCGAGTCCTAGCAGACTCTAGCTTGAACGGATTCTGCCATTTATGAAGTTCCGCCGTGGTGTTTATTATCCGTATCCACTCACACGTGTTCATTCCTGATGACTCAACGTCTAAGTGGGGGATGGTTTTCGCTAAATCAGACATTATATTATAAGTTGGTTCAGGTATTTGCTGTTGCTGTGATCTCATCATTTCAAAAAAAGTTTATCACGCTGGAGTCTACTTTCCAAAATTAGGTTCAGAACATCCTGCATAGACACAACCAAGTCCGTCTGGTTTTCTGACACTACCTTCTCATGGCTTATATCTCCTTCCTTCAAATAGTTTTGGTCTTACTGTTGCATTTTCGATTTATTTAATTTTTGAAAGGTTAATAGAAGTTAAGTCACAATTTGTTCGTTTTCAAACACTTGTAACTCAAGATATATATAGCTATATTTTTTTTGTGTGTAAATGTTTTCCATGCTAAAAAGATGTTGACCACGGCATACCCACGTTTTCAAATCTTATTTTATCGCTTATCGCTCTTCATCCGTTACAATTTGTCTTTTTTTAATTTTTTTTATTAACAATTGCAACCCGTTAATATTACTATTTAAATCCAAGACATGTAACTTTAGTGTATTTTACGATAGTGTATCACAAACTTAAATAACACGTCAGGGGTTTTATGCAATTAAGCATAAGGAAAACCGGTTACGCATTTAAACGAAGAAATGGATACATTTTGTGTTAATCCCACTTCTGATTTATTGTACCTCACATGGTCTAATAATCACACACTTGTTAATCCAACATAATATGTGCTACCCACATATTGCAAAAACACAGCCCCGTTACACGACCCTCTCTCGCACACCTCTCATCTATGTCTGCACGTCGCCATTCCACGCACTCACTGTCCTCTCTCTCTCCCATCCACAACAACCAGTCTCACCAACTTCACGCAATAAGTTTCAGTGAGTTTCTAACACTAAGTATAAGCTGGCTATTTTATAATATGTATTTAAAATCATGTATATAGGGGCCTATATTTATAATATTTAAAACTTATATAGCATATATATAACTAGCTAAATATAGGAAATGGGTGTATTCATGTGCATTGGTTATAACTTGTTCAAGATTTCGATAGGGTGTAATTAGGTAGAATGGATAGAACTGGCTCAAGATATGGATAGGGTGTGATGAGGTAGACTGGATATAACTAGCTTAATATAGGGATATATTATAATGAGCTTGACTAGATATAACTGGCTCAAGATAGGGATAGGTAGTTTACCTTTGTAATTGCATCAATGAACGTTCGGGTTCCTAATTCCATAGAGTAAGTAATTAAGTATGTGAACACCAATATACTGTAAATAATCTATAACACAATTCATAAGCTCGAAAGAAGTAATACCTCTCCTCTTTAAGGGTCACTTTACTGTGAATTTAGTTTATGAATTAATTCTGCACCTATACCTCTGCCAAAACTATAAAACCAAAACACTAGCTTTTTGTAGACATATCAAATGTAGTTTTAGAAACCCATGCATGGTAGAGGAAAATTCACGAGAGTAGATTAATTGAGATCCGGATACAGAAATTTGTATAATTGTGGTGTCACTGTAATTAATTCAACACCTTTGCATTAATGTACACACACAAATAAACGACTTTATGGACAATGTAAAATTTGTGGATCACGAGTGTAGAAGTATCAACAATCAAAGAAGGACTGCCTTTTAAAAGTTGAGAAGAGCTATCAGCGCAAATCCTAAGAAAAGTCCATAAATTGAACAATTTGGATTGTTTAACCGACACCGAGCTAGAGTTGCGATGTTGTCATACCTGTCAAATTTTAGTTTGACAGAGTGAAGGGGGAGCGAGCTAATATGTTGTTTAAATGAGTCAAATTTCTTGGAAGGGAAAGGCCAGAGTGCAGCTTTTATCCTTTTATCAAAGACCACTCACTTACCTAGCAGAAATCTGCTGCTTTATTTTTAGGTTGAGCTCAAATAATCAATAATATGGTTTTCTTTATTTTTCTTAACTTGTGTAAGAAAACATTTTTCATTCGAATTTCTCGTATTAGACTGGATTGCTGGTGATGAGATCGGGGCTCAAATCCCAGTAGTATACTGAGGGTGTGTTTTTTCTCTTAAAACGGTTTCAAACACGCAATTTATATTTATCACCACGTCATACTAACCGTTCGGGTTTAACGATTATGTACTAATTACTCTAATGTGTTGGGCATCAGGAAGGTTAGATTAAGAAGTGCATCCGTATTTTCGTGGAGTGAGAGTGGAAAACTATTTAGGGAAAACCACTTGACCGAAATATAACCATGATATACCCATCTTCAGGATGTCATTTGAACACAGTGGGTAACACACACTATTATACTGAATTGCTGTTGGTGGGAAGATTGAAGTTGAAATTCCAGCCGGGCGTAACAAGGGTATTTTTCCCTAAAATGGTTCCTCACTCTCAATTTACGTAAATGTGGGACCATTTAGACTAAAATGTCACCTTTCTAATTCCTAGTTCATTAGGGTAATTAATGTATGTGTATAACTCAAACGGGTAGTAAGTCGCCATGAAAAAAATACTATTGTGATGACTACCAAGAGTGTCGGTGAAACTTTATTAGTGTCGGGTGAGGTAGTTTGTAAAAAAAAATATTTTTGAGGATTTTTCAGGGGATTGACTCAAAGACAATGAAATTTGAAAATCGAACGCCACTAAAAGCTATTTGGGGTGTCCCTTAAGCATTTAGAAATAATTGTTATAGAATCTATTTGAAGTTTGATGCAAACCATATTTCAGCTTCAAATTCGAGTATATCAGACAAACAATAACAAACTGGAGGAAGGAACATTTCGATGGGGGGAGTAGAGGAGGAGTAATTGATGGTAATACCCCGCACTATCAACCCTCCCCCTTCCCAGTTAACCACAAATGAGTAACACTGGATATAAAACTATCGACAGACACACCGTGGAATGTAGATAATTTCTTCAACGTCTGACTTAACCCAAGCTATGAGGGGTGAGTCTGAGAGTCACAATGGTTACTCAATTTTCCTTAAAAGATTTATACGTCAGTCATGTAATCACTTTTGATAAAAAACATAAAAATCTAAATGATAATAATAATTTCAATTCAATTTCAATTTCAATTTCCTTTATTATAGTGCTGGCCAACAGTCGTAAGACCTATAACAGG